>VDFB02176740.1:0-28804 GCA_007258455.2 Sequoia sempervirens
AAATATGCATCAGTAGCTACTAAGAAAAAATAGCATAGATAAAAATACACCCATAGCAAGTTGCTAACACATCCAACCATCCATGCTTCAAAGGTATACACATCATAACAAGTGAAACTTGTGCCATCAACATATACAAACCATAACATGCAATCACAAGCCCTATGTGCCAAACCTGATATATGATGAACATACACATCTAGGAACTCCCATTGCATAGGTAATGCCAAATCTAAAAATGATCAACATCCAAAGATTCACCAATAGCATCACATACAAGGTGTAGCCAACATCATGTAGTACCAAGGAACATCCACAATGATATTCAAAACTGGAAAACCAGTACACTATAATTCATCTCTCACCACTAGTCTCCATAGATCTCCCAAGTTCTTCACACTCAACAATGGAAAGAGATAAAATAACCTCCATGTTGTCACCAAAGAAGAATAAACAACACGCAACCACAAACATAGTGATTACCATAGCTCCATACAAGACCTCAAATCTAATATCACATGAATAGAAACATCCAAGAAGAAGAAGACTAAAGAGAGTACCCACAAATCAAAGTGTCCTTCTACACACACCTCAAAATTTTAAGCTATGATAAGTATGATCTCCTCCATAAAGCTCCAACCAGAATAACATTATCCACATATAACCATGACCAAGATGTATGCATCTCAAACCAAAAGAAGATCAAACCAAATCCATTACCAACCAAGGGAATACACCTAATAACATCTCCTAAACTCAACAATAATGAATGTCATCATAAATTAACTCACAATACATAAGGAGATAAACATGCCAATACTCCTCAAATGAAACCTCCAATACTAGATGAACAAGCTCAAGATCTATATCCTTGAGAATTCAAAGAAACAAATAACTCATGCTAAAAAATACTCAAACAAGTCTCCTAAAACCAATCATCATAGCTCAAGACTCATTCCCATAATAAAACAAAAGCATGAAATAAATGTATTTGAAAACAAGGTGGGAAATACATATTCAAATGATTTACCATCAAGTTGACCAAGAGTGGGGAATGAGAATTTTCCTCCAAGATATCCAAGTCACCATGACTCACTCCAAGAAAAATCTCCTCATAGGTCCATGTTAAACTCATGCCCAACAAAGGTGTAGGCTTCTTGGACTTCTTGTTGAAATTGCATCAAATTGTATCCATCTCAATACATGTCTCTAATATCAAGAGATCTCCTAGCCTCACCTAAGTCTCCAAGTATCCATGAGCACCTGTAATCGATCAACCAATGATAAACTCCAAATGAAACATAGCACTATCATGAAGCTCCCAAGAAAATGATCAATATACTCAGTACCAAGAGAGCCAACCAAGGTCAAAGCCAAAAGCTCCAATCATGAATCAAGAACACAATCATGAAATCATGATCTCACATCTCCTCAAAAGAATATCATATGCTCCAATGAATATGTCATGCTCCCAAGAGCACCTATATAATGCCAACACTCTAATTTGGAATGAAGAGTACATCTTGACATAATAACAACCATCCTATCAAACAAGGATCACCTTTCAAGCTGAAAAATCATGATAACTCAAACAAATACTAAAGAGTCTTCCATGGCTAACCAATATGTCAATTACATCTGCAAATTGCATGAAGATAACTATCTCCTACCAATAGAATCCAAGATGTTGATGAACTATCGCTACATAGGAAACAAGATCCAAGAGCTCCTTCATGACACCAACAACCACTGCAGAAGATCATCCATCACCAAGTGATGAATCCACATCATTTCCACAAGCTCCCACTGAACCATGATATCAATCCCTCCATAGCATCACGAAAACTATCTCCTAAATGAAGATAACTTGTGGCTCCAACATGATCAAATAACTCAACACCAAGAGCTCCCAAAGGGGAGAGTACAACCACAATCTCCAAAAAGAAGAAGCTACAACACCGCAGAACAATCATTGTTAAATGATCCCACTGAATAGTGTGATCAAGTTATCCATGACATTGTGATAAACACATCCTAACTCAATATCAACCAAAGGCCCTCACACAATCATAGAACTCAAATGCAACACTAGGATCTCCTAAAAGGAAAAGTAAAACCATGATCCTCAAACCAAGAAGATACACCACCACAAACTATGAGGAATCAATCCAACACCACTAAAAATACACCTTCATAAACAATTATGTCATGTCAAAGTACCAAAGGCACAAGGAACATCCATGAAATCATGATCACCACCAAAACATACTAGCATCAAACTCCCACCATGTCACATATGTCTGCATCACAAGTCAACAAGCATAGGTCCCACATCATGTTTGCACTTGGTAATACATCTCTCAACCTCAACATGACAACCAAACCAATGAAACATGTGACTAAACCAAGCTATAATTTAGAATATGCATCAACAACAAACTATATATGGGTATAGACAACACACATTTGAGTCATGTATGCAACATGTAAGGATAAACAACCTACAACACTACACAACTCGTTGATCTCACAATGCAACATACAAATCCAACAATGAACTAATAATCATGTCTAATGAGAGTAATCAAAGATGTACATGTGAGTATACAATGACTCAAACACCAAATTACCAAGATTCAATTTTCCATAAGCTCATAAAACTACCAAAGTCAATAAGAACCCATAGACAACTTAGATGAAAATAACAACAAATAAATCATGCCAAAACATATCTAAATCTGATCCACTATGTATTACTATAAACAATTATCTTTCCATTGACTATAAGAAGTCCAAAATTCGACTTTGTATGCACAAGTTATGACCTCTCCAAGAATGGAAAGAACATCTAACTTCCAACAAGAATTTATTTGTCAAAATAATAAAATATAGAAAAACCACTAATACCACAATATAGTGCTCAAAAATACCTTTCCAATGACTATAAGATGTCAAAAAATAGACACCTGAGGCAAAAGTTATGCCTCTTGGAAAAAAATATGCACTATTAGGCCTAATGTGGTGGTTGGTGGCCCCTAGGTAGCTTGCCAATAAAAGTGGTGCCTTAGAAAATGCACTGATGGTGTCACTTGTGGCGGACCCAAAATGGATTATGGAATCGCCTCAAGCAATGCATCGATGGTGTCACTTGTGGAAAACCCAAAATGGATTATGAAATCAGATTTAATATATGTATTTTAAATTTCAGCAGTTAAATTTTAAGCCCTGAAGGGCTAGGGGTCAAGGGCTTGAGTTTACTGGCCTTGACCACTATCTCGGAGGTCGATTATGGTTAGATAGTGTTGTTTGACTTGTCTTGTCAAGTTGACGTAGGGGGAGAGATGAAACCACCTCATAGTTTTAATTTCTTAATATACAAGATAAGACTAATAAAATGAAAGAGAGAGAGAGACTTTTATCTAAGGAGAGATAGAGAGAGTAGGTATATAAGGAGAGAGAAAGAGAGGGTAGCACTACATGTATGACATAAGGAGAGAGGGAAAGATGAAACTGGAACTCATAGTTCTAATTTCTTAATGCACACTTGATAAGACTAATTTAAAATGTGTTTGCGAGAGAGAGGTATCTAAGGAGAGAGAGAGAGGGTAGTTCATTGTATGTATGCTATGAGAGAGGGAGAATGAGAGGGGTGTCATATAAGGAGAGAGAGAGGGTAGCACTATGGTCATGCCCCCTTGGTAGAAATTGAGAGAGAGAGAGAGGTAGCATTATAAATTTATGGTAAATTGAACTGATTTATATTATTATCTTTCGTTAAAGAGAAATCAACTCATCTAGAACTCTAGTTCTTAATGTAAGATAGTTTAAGTACTAATAAAATGAAAAAAAGATATTGCTAAATTTTATAACACAAAAGAGTAGTTTTCTCTTTGAAACCTTATTAAATGTTTAATTTACTAAATTAAAACACATTATATGTTCAACGAGCACTATCTTAGAGATAGGGTTGGAGGGAGAGAGAGGTAGGTAGGAGTTAAGTATACATTAAAAAACCCTTAATTGGGTAAATAATTCAACACAATCCCATGTAAACCTTTTGAATTAATCAATTACAAGTTGAAAATTATCAAAATTTAGCTCTTCTCCTATCAAAATAAGTCATTTTGTGTATTTTATCCAAATGCTTTAATTGATAAAACAATTATATGAAGGTTTTTGGCCAAAAGACTTCCGACTGATAGGTCTTCATCGAAAACATTTTGACCGAAAATATCTACGTGGCATCCTTGTTGGTAGTCAATTCGACCTTTTTCAGAATTTTCTGAAACTTTCCACTTCAACTAAACATTTCTTCAATTAGAATGATTTTCTAAAAAACAAAAATACCCTTTTGTAGAGCTCAGAGTTGAAAATCCAAATATATATGTTTTTTGATATTTTGATTAGTTTTAATATATTTTTTTTAAAAAAATATTACAAGTAGGTTGCTATAAAAAAATGAGGCTAATTAGAAATTAAATAAAAATAATAAAATATATTTAAAAATATATGGTGCACTACAGGAGATAATCCTCTCCAAAAGGGTATTATTTTTTTTGAAAATGAAAAAATAGATGATAGTTGATGTCAAACATAAACTATTGGATAACTTTGGCTTTGAATTATTATTACGAGAAAATATACATCAATTTGTTTTCCATGCACTAGATATTGAAGTTATTTATTTGAGAAAAAGACTAGGGGAAAAATAAAATTGTTTTCTTTTTTTTTTTTATGTCAACTCAACGTCACTTTTTCTTGAAATTTCGGTAATTCAAAATCTGCTCGTAAATTTACAAAAAAAGTATCAATTTTTTTTTAAATTTTGAAAAAATACAAGAATAAACTTCATCAAGAGTTCTACATTTCATTAGTTTACATCATTTTGAAATTCAAAACATAAAGACCAATTTTATGCGGTCAAAGTTGAGAACTTTTGTTTGTGTTGGCCAATTCCTTTTTAAAAGTGTGACACAAGTTTGTACTTTTACCCAACTAGATTTAGAGGAATTGTTAACTTTATTTTGTACAACATTAAAGTTTCCTCTATGGTTGAATCATTTTTCTTGATTCCTTCATTAATCAAGGTAGATATTATATATTATAGAGTAGCATCTACTTTGTTCAATGTGCACACAATATTACTATAATTAGAAGGCATGTTATTCAACAAAATATTTTTTGCATTGTCACCATCTACCTTGACTTTTATCCCACCTAGTTGATTCACTAGGGAATGACACTTCCTGACGTCGTTGAACAATATTGTCGTCTTCAATCATTTTAAACCAAATAATTTTTCTTTTGGCCCATGTTTGCACTTGATTCTTGTGATCCAAATAAAGCATTGAGATCATCCCATACTTGCTTTGAGATTTTCAATAAGTTAATATGGTGGAGATATACATCTGAAAGTCCAAGACCAACCAAAGCTATTGCTCTTTGATCCTTTGCAGTCCATTTTGTGATTTCGTTAGCATCAGTTGGCCTTGATGTAGCTTCACTCACCACATTCCATAGATCATTTTCAATAAGGATCAACTATATCTCGACTTGCCATGTGTGAAAGTCTTTACCTTCAAATTTTTCAATCATGTGCTATTTTTCTCCATAAAAATAAAATGTCTAACCCTCTCCTTAATCAAAAGAAAATCAAAAGTATGGAACTCCACCGATAATGCACCTTGAAATTTTTGTGTACATCAAAAACCTAAATTGACTCTACAAAAGTGATAAAACTAAGAAAGTAGCCTCTATGAACTAAAAACACATTGCAACACCACACCAGGCACTAAATATAATAGAACAAGTCAATACTGGTCACAACATATAAACAATAAACAAATTGACCAATTGTTAACTAATTATCTATTCAAAGGATGCATTGCTTACATCTTCTATGTGGACCAATCACATCAATCCTATTGGAAGATGATTGGAAGCAAGGCTTCATAAACCACTCTGTTATGCCATGCTTGCTTAAAAGAAAGGAAGATATGTGATAGTGGAATCTATATAATGTTGTTTCCTACTTATGTTGGATCTTCAATGTCTTGGACCAAATCTTCACAAGCACCCCAATCACACCAAATTTGCTTTGATTGCTCAAACCAATCCATTCTCTTTTCCCAACTCATTCGGTACCAAGCATAGGCGAATGAAGCCTCTTCAACTTCACATCGACCTCCTGCTCTATTGCTGTGATTTTATTTTTAAAATCCTTCGAAGCACAAATCCTAATGTAGGAATTTTCAAAGCAGTCTACAAAAATAAATCCAAAACTAGACCATGAATTTCTATTTGAACATGTCATAGGCATCCAAACTTGAAGATGAATTTAGTGATAACTTTAAGAAACCCCCCTAAAAAAAAGGTATAGAATCTTGACGAATCTTTCATTTTTTTAGGAAAAAATATTAATTTATATTGACGAATCTTTCCTTTTTTTCAAAAAAATATTAATTTTACTGGCGATATTTTTTACACCACTAAAATTGTGTAGAAAATTTTGGTGAATCTTGAAAAAATAATAGGAAAATATATTAATTATTTAAGGGGTATACTATAATACTTTCCACCATTGTTTTAAAATATAATATAATGACCCTCATTGTATTCTACAAGGTAAAATGTACCCACAATCTGTAATTCTCATGGGGTGCAAAATTTCTTTTAGATCATTGATCTAATGACCCTCCTTGTACTCTATGAGGTAAAATTTACCCACAATCTCTAATGCTCATGAGACCCCAAATTATGGGCACCATGAGCATTGTAGATCCTAGGCATATTTTACCTCATGGAATAGAACTAGGGCCATTAGATTATATTATAAATCAATGGTGGAAACTAAAGATTAGAAATATGGTCCTAAAGCAACTAATAATTATGATATACTATTGGCGAATTAATATAGATTTTTACTATAATTTATAAAATTTAGGCGAATTTGATCTAATCATGTATCGAATATTGCGGTGAATTTTTGAGTTAATTTTTTTTATAAAATAAATTCTTTGGTGATTTAAATAAGACTATAATAAAATTTTGTAAAAATGTGGCGATTCAAGTCACATTATAGCTCGAACTATTAGCCAATTTTGGATTCCAAAATTTCAACTATTAGCCAATTGGTGAATATTAGCCACTAAAAAAATCACTAGATGAATTTGACGTTTTTGCCAAAGGTCATTATAGCCTCCGCCTCAAGTGGAACATCAACGATGGGAATTATTTGATAGTGAAAGGAAGAGCCAATTACTTGCACCGGTGAAGCTAAATTTTAAAACACAACACATGACACCCTATGTTAAACTCAATAACTCTTCCTCTATGCTTCAATTTCTGCCTCAAAACTAACTATGGTATCTCCATTGATCTGGCTTGAAATATCTCAAACAAAACATAACAAAGGTAGACAAAGGTAGTGGGGGAAAGGAAATGGAATTGGATGATGGATTCACCTCCTTATTTTAGTGGTTCCTTTTCTCACTCTTATTTTGTTGCTCGAGAAATCACAAGATCGACTCCACCAACATTTATTCTCTTCCTACATATTTTCAACACTTCCATTGCATTGCCACCTCTTTTTCTGTCACCATAAGTACATCTTGAAAGAGTTTAACCACTGAACACAATGATTCGCACTTTGATATCATGAAAGAAATTGGAGCAAAATGTATGTACAAATAATATTCTATTTTTTTATCTTCTTTCATACATTACATATTTATGACTTGTATATCCTATATTATAAGCAACAACTATTTATATTTATGAGTTGTTTTAACAACTCAAACAACTACGAGAATGATACAATATTCTCGACACTTACAAATCTAAAATATGATTCACACACAAAAGTAAAAAATCTAAACAAGAACTCAAGGAGTTTAATAAACTAATCCAATAATAAGGGCCAAGGCAAAACCAATTAAACCAAATGACTATAAACACACAAAAACGTGACATTTGCTACTCACAATCATCAAAATAAAACCTATAAAACTAACATAAAGAATCCAAATTCAAATCAAAATACTTGATAAGTACTTAAAACAAAGAAATTAGGGTGAGTTAGTAACAACATACACCAAGCAAATTATCGGCCCCGTTCCCATTTGCATGTAGGGAAAACACCTCATAAGAATTTGCAATCAAATTGAGTCTTCCTCTCTCCGCTCCCTATATATTTTCCACCTCCCACATACACTATATTTGTATCACTTTGTTGATAAACAGTTTTGTCACTATGAAGATTAATTGACTTGTTCAATGGGCAGTGGCAAATTGCAAAACAGATATATAAATTGTTATGAGATTAACAATTTTCTTCTGTGTTTGAGAGGGGCAGCTCCCTCATATGATGGAAATCAAATTTTAAAGAGATATGCTTTTGACCAGAAAGCAGGAAAGGCGAGAATGCAAATGAACAAAACAAATTTGAGAAAGATAACTGAATGATAATTCAAATATGGTTAATTTAGAAATCCAAGTATACATGAATGATAAATCACAAATTTAGCTTCAAAACAGTAATTAGCTCAAAGACTAAAACACTATTTCAATATCAATCTTCCAACATTGAACGAATTTACGCAAAGTAACACGGAAGGACTGAAATTTGAAAATAATTATCACACACAGAGAAACAATAATTTTGTAATCAAAAACTTGTTTCAGAACATTTCAGAAAATAAAAGCTCACAGGCTTTCCCTACCCGTGTCAAAATCCCCCCTTTTTAACAAATAAAATTCTCTTTTATAACTTTTATTTTCCCACCTATCTGTAACCGCTTCTTGAAATTAATTCTTTATTTTAATTTTGAAAGGTTGTTTGAAAAATAGTCCTCTATATCTCTCATTCCAACTAAGCAGCTCACTCATATTTTCTCCATTGGAAGAAATTTTAAATGGCCTTCCATGAAATCAGAAGCTCTAATATATCCCGTGTCAAAATGTCTCTCAGAATTTTCTTCTATCTCATCCAACCTATAGAGTAGTTTGCCATAATAACAACACCTATATCTGCTTAAAGATCAAATAAGAACTTCAAGCCACCTGGTGGGCATTCAACCATTCAAAAAGTATCATGTATAATGGCTTTAAAGCACATCATAACTTTCACATGATCCTATATTAATCAGAGGTAAACCATCTTTATCCAAGTCAGCTTTTGCCCACGACCATCGCTCTAAGATATCCATTTTCTTAATGCCAATTGATCCATGCATTAGCTTCTTGATTTGTCATTGTTCCACTCTGGTTTTGAGTGTCATGTTGTACAGAAACATGAGTGTTAGTGGTTGAGGGCATTGCAAGGACAGAGAAGGAATTTTGTGTTTGAATATCTTCTTTCGGTTTTAGGAAAATTCACCATCAGTAATTTATGGACGGAAAATTCATTGTCAACAATTCATCGCAGGAAAATTCATTGCCATGACAAATTCACCTTAAGTAAAATTCACCACCATCAATTCCCCCATTAGTATTTTTATTTTTATTATCATAAATCAGATTCTTTAAAAAATAAAAATAGGTGGTGAATTTGTCGTGGTCGTGAATTTTCCCATGACAAATTGTTGGCAGTGAATTTTCCATCAATGAATTGCTGGCAGTGAATTTGCCATATGCCCTCCCTCCATATTTTGAGCCTGAAAATTCAATGTTTGTATGTCCGCTTGAAAACTTTGTGTTTGTGCTTGAATTTGGACTAAAAAAAGAATTTGATTGTGCCTGATCAAGATTCATTATTACTATTGACTATTATTGAGCACTGTCAACACCATTAGATTGGAGCCCAATTGTTGCCTGTGTCAGACCTCTTATTGGAACACCTTGTGTAGAGTTCAGTTCATTTGTTATTCTTGAACTTTGGGGAGCATTCTTAAGACAAGTTAGTGCATTTATGTAGCACAAATTGCCAACAATAATAAATTTTACATTTGGACTTACAACCACATCAAGAGTCGTTCCCTGCTCTACATAAATTGTTTCATTTGTGTAAAGAAAGTACTCATTCCATTTCAGGACCGCGAGGCTTTATTTCAATAAGAAGAGCCCATTCAACATCACAAAAGTCATCGTAAGGATCCACACCTATGCTAACCTCTCTTAGCAAAGGATATATAGAGTCTTCGAGCTCCATTGCAACACCTTAAAGAGATGACAATGACTTCTCTGATCCCAATATTTTCAAAGCAACTGGTTGATCCTGTCTACAAACTTCACCGGAGGCAATTTGTAACTCTCATTGCAGAAAACTATATCCGCCTTTGTATATAACTCTCTCCCCTCTTTTACAAATGAAAAATTCTTTTATATATTTTTCCCTTCTTGATTATATAACACAACAAAATGTTGATCCTATTTTATCATCTTCTAGTGGCAAGAACATATCGAGGATAGTTATTATCTCCACTCTATAATGTAACTTTTGCAAGATTGGACAGTCTAGCACGATTTTTATGTATCTAAAGGGGTGATATACTATAATCATGATGTCAAAAAATCATAGAGTTATTCATACTGATACTCTTCCTTAGAATTTCCTCTTCATAGTAATTCATATAAAACTTGTGAATATGAACTTCAGTTTAAAAATCAAGAAATAATTTAACATAATCCCATTTAGTGTAATCACATCTCCCATTTTTACATTCTTGAAGCCCCATAAATTCTTCTCGGCTTAAAGGCCTTTTAGATGGAGTTAGAAGAGCACGTCTAATGCTTTCCATTCTAATGAACCCATAAGGAATATTATTTTTTGTTTGTATTTTTTTTATCTTTCATTTGGTATCAGAGCAAAGAATGATCCTGTACCTGTAATATGTTGTGAAGTTGTTTGGAATAAGTCGCATAAAAACAATGTAAAATGTAGAATCTGAGAGAATCAGTTGCTGCGCATAGGAGGGTATTCAAAGCGTGATTTAAAAAATATGACGGTAGAAATACTTGTGCAATTAGGAGGCATTTCAAATTGCAGATGTGCATTGTCATCTAGAGCGATGAGAGTATGAGATGTGCATTGTCGACGTTGCGAGTATGGATGGATTTTTGAGAAGGATTGCACAGATGAATGGCATTTGTATTTCAGAAAGGTCGCATAGATAAATTCCTAAAAGGCGTGGGAAGCAGGAATGCCTTGATGTTGAGGACCTGTTGAAGTATGTAGAATGCAAGGTGTGATAAAAGTTCTGTCAAGTAGATTGAATGCCAGATAATGATATAAGGTGAGTTCTGGTAGAGGTAAATTTTGGTGGATGTCGACTATACCCACTTGTAATTGTTAAATCTTTGAAAGATGAATGCAAGAGTCTGTGGAAGTAGGCGTAACTGCAAGGAAGGAATGGGTATTAAAGGAATGGATATGAATTTAAATATTGAAGTCTAGAAATTGGTATGAAATAAAACAGTCACATAAGTGTTTAAGGGAGTTTCTGTTGTGTAGATGATCTGCATTAGACTTGTTTTTTCTTGTGCTGTGCGTCAAAATTTGTATGTAGAGAAGAAGTTTATTCACAGTATTTTCAGAATAAGGAAATCACAAATGGAAGGAGTTGCTGTTTCTTTTAAGGGTCAATAAAAGGAAATACTGGAGGCAGTTAAATCTCATTTGAAGTTTTTTTTGGATTGAATAAGAATTGAAGCAGTCAAAACAAAGTTGTCAATGGTAAATTTTATTTGATTTTTTATGTTGCAGTTTGGCTGTATGCAAAAATAGGACTGTTGGTTTGTTGTTATAATGTGTTTTTTGTGTGTGATCAGGAGAAATAAGGGTGTATTGTATGCAAAATGGGAAAAACTGGTAAACAAATTAAAAAGGAAAATTCTATTTTAGAAGAAAAACTCTTGGGAATTAAACAGTTAAATTCTGTTTTACAAGTAGAATTATTGGAAGTTAAAGAATCAAATTCTTTATTGATAGCTGGTACTAAGGAAGTTTAGAAAGAAAAAAAATGGCTATTTGTGTGAAAACATTAAACTTAAGGGATGAATTGGAAGATGTCAAAAACAAAAAAATGATGAATTAGAGAATAAAATGAAATTGTTTGAAGAAATTGAAAATAAGAATGTTGAATTGGAAAAGCAGTTGAAAGAGTTAGCAGAGCAAAGTAGCTTGGAAATTGATGAGGTATCTATGTTAAAGGTGCAAAATGAACGTTTGAAGTCAAAACCACTTCTTTGTGATGTTGCATGTAGCATGAAAAATTTGTGTTTTGATAAATTGGCTAGTTTGTGTAATATAATTCAAGTTGTTTTTTATGAAAACTGTGAAGATAAACATGATCATATGCTTGAATGTGAAAAGTCTGTTAGTTCTGTAGAGAAAAATGTTGGTCTCAAAATTATGCAAAGAATGGGTTATACAGGTAAAGGATTAGGTAAACATGCACAAGGGATTACAAAACCAATTGAATCAGTTAGAAGGTCGAAGTATGGAGGTTTGGGTTATGTCTCAGGAAAAGGGAATTGTGTTATGAATTCTAACAAATTTGTTCAAAAAATTCAATATGTGCAGTGTTCTAATTGTCACAGGCATGGACATACAGTGGAAAGATGTTGGGATCTAAATCTTTGTCATATTTGTGGTTTAACTAATCATTGTGAGAAGTTGTGTAGGCATAGACAGACAAATGCATAATGCATACGCATGAACTGTGGATGGAGTATTGGATCAGGTTGGAAGAAAATTATAGGTATGTTGCAAAGGTTGTACACAAATCAATATTAATATATGAAAGATGTGAGTAATCAAGCCCAGTTTGGTGGTTTACGAAGAGTGTCGAATATTGTCGTGTAAGACATCAATAAAGTTGTCGGTTTGTGGTTGGATTGCATGACAAGTCCCCAAAATGAGATTGCAGAGTGAATGCATTGTTGATTGGGGATAGTAGAGTGCTACAACACGTTTTTTGGATTTTTATTCTTCAAATCAAAATGATCATTATAGGGGAGTGAATATTGTAATGACCATTTTTTCTCCAATGTTTATTATGGGGGAGAATGTTGGATAAATAATAAACATTGTTATGTTATCGATTAGGTAACTTCTGTTAGCAATCAATTATCAGTTATGTTCGGTTGGCATAATTCAGTTTTCTACAACCTTATACAAATACACATTTACATGAATGAGCAAGTGAACAAGTTTTATGGTGTGCAATATTATTTTATGTTTTTATTTTTTGTATCTTTCATTTTGATCCTTTGAATTTATATGAATTGACAATTCTAACTTCATATCTAATTGTGTTTCCCACCCATCTTGTTGTGGTAATTATAAAACCATCCCTTGATAGCCAAGATTTTCATGTCCCTTAGGAACTTGAATCTAAGTTAGTTGTAATGCCAACATGTGAGAAATATTACTCATCAAGAATCCCTCTTCAAGCTCTCTCACTTCATTATGCCAATATTGATATGCATATTTTACCACCTTATTCACCCAAGGCTTATCGACTTCAGAAAGACTGTTCTAAGCAATCACTCATCCATATACCAAAATAATAGCCACTAGTGCATATATATAACATTGAAGAATTTGGACATGTCAGGCACTCGGAAAATTAAGAGTAATTTTCAAACCATTTAACACAGCACTAAAGAGAAATTAAAAGTGTTCTAAATTTATTCAAACCATTATAAATAGGTTTCCGAAAAGTCAACATTTCTCATAACTCTTCCAAATGAAATAAAGAGAATTTGAATTGCATTTCATAAAATAATATCATCAATGTAATGAATCAAAACATAAGTATTTCAATGATTTTCTCATATACATATATTCATCTTCACTTGGAGGAATCAATCCTTCTAATAGAACATCTTTTCTATGCTAAGTTATAAAACTTTAACCTCTTAAAATCAATGATACATTAAATACTTTCAAAATATACTTCCATTTCAAGTTTCAACAAGAATGTCAAAATGTATATACATATACAATGGGCTTCACAAGCCAAGTCTGAATGATACATAAGTACATCAATAGCAAATAATCTTGGATCCACCAACCGCCGTGACACCTTGGTCTTCTTGCGAGCTGGGGCCAAGAATGTGATTCAGGCGCCTTTTCCGCCCAACCACGAAGTCCATGACTTCCCCGGGTCCCTTCCTAACTCGAAGGAATCCCCGGCCCTGCATAAAGGAGCCTAGCAACCCGAAACGGTAAAACAGGAGGGCACTCTCGGTGCGTGCCTGATGCCTATATGCATTTCTAACATGAAATAAACACATTTCTTGCAACAGGAGGTGGCAGAGACTCAAATAAATTTCTAGGCTTTTAAAATAAACAATCCATCTATTTCAATGGTACAGTGCTTGGCCAAGCAAAATAATAAATGGTAGAATTAGAAAAGGTAATACTACCGTCTCCGTTTGCCCACCTTCGGCACCCTGTCCCGGAAGTTACCATAGTGAAGTAAAATAATACTTAACAGAAACTTTATACATTTTCAAACAGGCTTCCATCATTTAATCAATTCTAAAAGAAGTGAATTTTCAGTACATTCTTTATATTTCAGTTGTAAGATGTCATTTATCCTTTGGTAAGTGTCCCTTTTTAATTTGGATAAAGAACATATATATATATATATATATATATATCTTGATAATTTTCAGTGCACTAATTGATAGTAAGAACAGTGTTTTCAATTTTCAATATGCATTTCTATTCTTACAAGCTCAAGCTGACTGACAGTTTTAATTCCCTATTTCAATACAGGCTACAGAGTAAAATAATTTACTGATACAATGCAATCTGAGGTTTGAAAGATAATCTTTCATTCACATTTCATGTTGTATTCCTTTTAACATATTCAAGGTACTTTCCAGTTTACATGATGTCTCAAAAACACTTCTGTTCTTGTTTCAGGTTTATCAATTCAGAGATATTTGTATATATTCAACAGAATTCATTCTACTTTCTGATACATGGCTTTTCAAGACAATTCTGTCCTTGCTTCAGATTTAACAATTCAAAGATATTTATATAACAGAATTCATACTACTTTCTGTTTCATGGCTTTTCAAGATATTTCTGTCCTTGCTTCAGGTTTATCAATTCAAGATATTTGTATATATATTCAACAGAATTCATACTACTTTTCTGGGAAAGAGTTTCCTGTTTCAATTTGTATTTGGCACACAATGCATGGGTATCTATTTATATATATATATATATATATATATATATATATATATATATATATGTATATATATATATATATATGTATGTATGTATGTGCAGTCATTTTGTATATGCATACATATATATATATATGTGTGTGTGTGTGTGTGTGTGTGTGTGTAGAAATTCATGTTCAGCTTGTATAATTCGAAGTAAGAAATTCTGGTTTTCAAATCTGTGAATTCACTGGCCGTGCACACAGAACAGGGTATTTTACATGGTTTCCTTACTGGCATTGAGCGACCAAAAGGGCTCAGGAAAGCCCTTGCCCCTCCCATGGGGAGGGGGCGGGCTGTGAGGGGCTCGCGCCCTCCACAGGCCGCGGCCTGTGGAGGGCGCGAGCCTCCCACAGTCCACGACCTTCCCATGGGGAGGGCAAGGGAATTAATCCCTTAGCAATTTCAAAACTCAAGAAAAAAGAAAGACATTCGCCCAGTATAAACTGCATTCGGATTTATCTCAAGACATTTTGGTTTTTATTTAGATGACAGAATTTTTTAAACAAACCAGATATGGAGACATATAATTGTAATTGCACTTGAGAAAAATGCAGACTTGCCACAAAACGAAAACCCTAACTCTGAAGAAGGAATGTGTATTCTATAATTGCAACACAGAGTAGTAAGCTGTTACCCAGATTTCAAAACGAAATTGGAAGGAATTCTCAGTTGTTTGTACTCTAAAACAGAGAATTAATCAATTCCTTACTGCAGTTTTTAAAATAAAGTTAAAAGAAGGCATAGCAATGAAGAGAACCTGGCAAAATTCGGTTCTAATTGCAGATGTTCAACAGTACCTCCTTTTTGCCTCCGTTCCCGAGCTCTCCGATGTATTCAATCAAAGTCTTCTTCTCTTTCTTAAAGCCTCCTCCTCTTTTTAAGGATCATGCATAAAATTTCCAATGACAAATGATATTCTCATGCAATTCCTAAGGATTGCCACATGCCCAGCGAATTGTTGGTTTTGAGACAGAATTTTCCAGAGCCCAATGCTCTCTCGGGCTGTTCATTCTTCATTCTTTTGGAAAAATTAACCATATATCCCAAAACAGAATTATTTATATCCTCTTTTATGCAATTTTAAAAATTCATTTATGCAAAACAGATTTATATTATATTTATTCTTTTATTTAATTTGTTTTTATTTTTAAATACATTTCTTTTAACAAAAACAGATTTATCCTTTTGTTGCTCAAATATATAATGAGAAATAATGAAATAGAATAAGCCATATTATTTCATGATTTAATTAAACCATATTTCAAATTCGCTATGCTAATCATTTTCACGCAATCACATTGTAAAAACGAACATGACCTAATGCAGCTACATGATTTAAGTGGTGTGTGCGTAACCGAGAGTTTCTCCTCTTTTACCCTGTCGAGAAGCTAACCTCCTTTTCCTCAATCACACTCTTGGCCTTCGATCTCCTTGGCCTTCGATCACCTGCCACTCAAATGCACTCAGGCGTGCAAAACAAAAGTGTATTAGTAACCATTGTAGAAACAATAATTAACTCAACATTTCTATTTTATATGAATGCATTCATAATTCTTGAAAGAAAACAATTATATTAAAGCATTGCTCTTAACACATATCATACTTCGTATATTAAATCTCATAAGGTCATGGTCAAACATTATCTAAATAAGTCATGGTCAAACTAAGTCAATGGTCAAAATAAGTCATGATCAAAATAAGTCAATGTCATGATGACGTGACATCCTTCCCCCCTTGAGAAGAGACATCGTCTCGATGTCTAAAAGCAAATTACATAGCAAAATTGAGATATCAGTACTTCGTAAGTCTCTATAAAAGAAAGTATAAATATGCTAAGGTCTCAAATGAGGAAAAAGTCTGTCTATATCCTCTGCATTCTCCCAGGTGGCATTATCCACCGAATACTGGTCCCACTGGACCCTGTATTGCATAATGTCTCTATTACGCAACTTAACGTTGCGCTCTTCCAGAATCCTGACGGGTTCCACCTGTATCACCCCTGGGTCCTGGACCTGCAATGCACGCCAATCAAGGATATGAGCAATATCTGGATGGTATGGCTTAAGTACTGAAACATGAAACACATTATGTATCCGGGATAGGGCTGGTGGCAGAGCAAGCCTGTAAGCAACTGGATTCACCACCTCCAAAACATCAAAAGGGCCAACAAATCTAGGAGCCAACTTAGAGTTCTTGCCGAAAGAGATTGAACTCTTATGCGGCCGAACCCTTAAAAAGACCTTATCTCCTGCAGAGAATTGTCTAAAACTCTGGTTCTTATCTGCTAGACTTTTCTGTCTATCCGCAGCCTGCTTCAACTTTTCCTTAATGATTTTCATTTGGTCTTCCATTTCTCTGAGCATCTCAGGGCCAATCACCACCCTGTCTTCTACTCTGTCCCAACTAATGGGTGTCCGACATTTACGTCCATAAAGGGCTTCAAAAGGTGCCATGCCCAAAGAAGCATGGTAGGAGTTGTTGTAAGCAAACTCCACCAAAGGCAAATACTCCTCCCACTTATATTGCTGCTCCATACAGTACATGCGGAGGAGATCTTCTACTACCTGGTTCACCCTTTCTGTCTGACCATCGGTCTGAGGGTGATATGCGGAACTAAAATTTAATTTGGTTCCTAGGGAAGAGTTTAATGTAATCCAGAACCTAGAAGTCATTCGAGTGTCTCGATCTGAGATGATCGTCTCTGGCACTCCATGCAACCGGAAGATTTCCTGGACAAATTTTCTTGCTAAAACCATTGATCCATCCTTGAGATTTCCCGGAATGAAATGGGCAACCTTTGTCAATTTATCTACTACAACCAAGATGGTATCATGTCGGTTTTTGGACATTGGTAGCCCCTGTATAAAATCCATAGTGATAACCTGCCATTTATACTCTGGTACCCTGTGAGGATATAAGAGTCCTGCCGGATGTACATGCTCAGCTTTGACTTGCTGGCACTCTAAGCATCGGGCTACATGGGACGTAATATCCCTTTTAAGTCCTGGCCAGAAGTACAGTGGCCTAAGTCCTTCCATCATTTTTGTAATACCAGGATGTCCTGAGTATGGTGCATTGTGGAATTCTTCTAGCACCAACTCTCTCAAGTTTGCAGAACTAGGAATGTACATTCGTCCCTGGTACCTCAAAAGTCCATCTGATTCTAACATATAACCCTCATATCGACGATCGGAGGGATTTACCCCAAGGGCTTGTTTCACCTTTTCATAATGTTCGTCCCCAAAGGAGGATTGCACTACTTGTTGCCTGAAATCTGATTTTATGGTAACCATGGCTGCAAGGTGTCTCCTTCTACTCAGGGCATCAGCCACTCTGTTTTCCTTACCTTTAATATATTCAATCCCAAAATCATACTCACTCAGGAATTCCAGCCATCGCCTTTGTCGGGCATTGAGATTAGGTTGAGTGAAGATGTATCTCAATCCTGCATGGTCTGTCTTAAGTTCGAAAGGCTTTCCCAAGAGATAATGCCTCCACATTTGTAAAGCATGGACTATGGCTGCCAATTCTAAGTCATGTGGCGCATAGTTTAATTCATGTTGTTTTAACTTCCTTGACTCATAAGCTACCACTTGTCCTTCTTGCATAAGAACTGCACCTACCCCTTCTCCTGATGCATCAGTAATAACTGTAAAATGGCCATTCGGATCAGGCACAACTAGGATGGGTGCGGTAGTGAGTTTCTCCTTAAGCAGCTGAAAAGCTTTCTCACATTTATCGCTCCATTCAAACTTCTTTTCCTTCTTCTGTAGTGCAGTGATGGGAGCTGCGATTGTCGAGAACCCCTGAACAAACTTCCTATAGTATCCTGCAAGTCCCATGAAACTTCGAACTTCAGAGACATTTTGCGAGGCCTGCCAATCCATAATTGCCTTAATCTTCTCCGGATCCACTCTTACCCCTTCCGCTGAGATCACATGACCTAAATAATGCACTTTGGATTGGAAGAAGGTACATTTAGACATTTTTCCATACAGCTTATGTTCCCTTAGACGCTGCAACACAATCCTCAAATGCTTCTCATGTTCTTCCTCTGACTTAGAATAGATCAAAATATCGTCAAGAAAAATTAGGACAAAATTATCCAAACAATCTCGGAAGACACTATTCATCAGGTTCATGAAAGCTGCAGGAGCATTACTTAGCCCAAATGGTAGCACAGTAAACTCATAGTGCCCATACCTGGTTCTGAAAGCAGTTTTGTGAATGTCTTCTTCCTTCAGTCTCAACTGGTGGTATCCTGATCTTAAATCAATTTTTGAGAATACCTTGGCATCTTTCAACTGATCAAATAAATCATCGATGCGAGGAAGCATATATTTATTCTTGATAGTGACCTTGTTAAGCATTCTATAATCAATGCACAACCTCAAGGTACCATCCTTCTTTTTCACGAAGATGACGGGTGCTCCCCAAGGTGACACGCTTGGCCTAATAAGACCTTGCTTCAGTAATTCCTCTAGTTGGGCCTTGAGCTCAAATAATTCTGTTGTATTCATCCTGTAAGGAGCCTTAGACTGAGGTTCTGCTCCTGGAATCAGATCAATAGAAAAATCAAACACACGCTTAGGCGGGAGCTCAGTCAATTCTGTAGGAAAAACATCCTCAAATTCTTTCAGAATGGGATGATCATTAATTGATTCTTTCTCATCAAGGTCCTTGACTTTTATTGCAAAGATAGAGCATCCCTTCCGACTTGCCTTTTTCAACTGCATGGCGGATACTTGCCTAAGCTCTAATGGATTTTTAATGCCACAAAGCTCCACTTGGTTTCCTCGGTCATCGAAACACTTAATTGACTTCTCTTCACAATCTACAAGAGCTTTATGTTCAGAGAGCCAATTTATCCCTAATATCACATCGTAAGACCCTAATGGTGCAACATACAAGTTCACCTACGTCTGAAGGTTAGGGAGTTCAAGTTTGCTGAAATACATGCATTGCTCTACCCTCTTCTCTACCCGGTTTCCATACTGAACTTTCCAAGAATTTGCCATAAAACTTGGTCTAACTGATATTTTAGTCAAAACATGAGGGTCTATGAAACTATCAGTAGCACCTGTATCAATCAGAACAGAAACAGGGCATCCAAATAATTTACCCGATAACTGGATGGGAGTTGCTTGATAATCTGCCTGGCGATTGTCAACCGCTGCATGAATATGATGCTGGTTTCTGTTATTTTGCTTGTTATTTCTCTGAGGGCACACACTGGCGTAATGCTCGCCACCACAAGTATAACATCCTCCACGAGGTGCCTTAGGTTTGTCAGAAAAATCTCTCCTATTGTTATCATTCCTCTTATTGTAGTTGCCCTTCTTGTTGTTATTGTTCCTGCTTCCTTCATTGCGGTCCTGAGGACTACCATCTCTCTTCAAATTTCTGATTTGTCTGTTTTCATTCCCTTGACTGTCCTGTTTGCTCGGACCACCCTGATTGCGATTCCCTTGGGATTTCTTATTGCCATACTTGGCTTCCCTGCTCTTCCTATAGTTAGCAGCTTGTTGCAACTTGTGTTCCTGTTTGATTGCTAAATCAAAAACTTCATCCATGGTGGCTGGATTGTGCAGATCTATTTCATTTCCAATTTGAGGTCTAAGCCCCAAAATAAATTTTTGGACTCGAAATCTCTCATCATGCTGGTATTGGGGTGCGTACTTAAGCAAGTGAGAGAATTTCTCCCAATATTGAGTCACTGTCATGCCACCCTGTACAAGTACCTGGAATTCTGTCATCTTCTTATCAAAATGAGATTGGGGTAACCACCTCTTCCTAAATAGTTGTAGGAACTTATCCCACGTTACCTTTCCATGCATAAACTGCTTATCCGCCCTTTCATTTTCCCACCAAGTAGCAGCCTCACCAGTGAGCTGATATGAACCCCATTCAGCTTTTGTTTCATCTGATAGATTTCGTAGGGTGAAATATCTCTCCATTTCTATAGCCCAAGCTTCTGCCCCATCTCCAAAGGTTCTCCCATCAAACTTCGGAGGAGCGACCTTCTTTAGGTCTTTTCCCAGCTCCTCAACCACCCTATTTAGTTTTTCCTCCTTTCCAGGTGGTTCAATAGTAGCTTCCCCTTCAGTTTCCTTTGCGTTTAATCCTTGATGGCCATCTCTCCTTCCTTGTTCTAATTCCTCAATTCTAGCCCCCTGGCTCTGCAGCAAGGCTAAAATCTGATCTAATTTATCATTGGGACCTCCACGAGATCCCCCAATTCGTTGGTACACTCTATTTTCCATTTTAGGTCACCCTGATTAAGACACAACGTCATACGTACTTAGGCATAGGTCCTAGAGTTGAACCATGCTGCTCTGATACCAAGATGTAACACTCAGAAAATTAAGAGTAATTTTCAAACCATTTAACACAGCATTAAAGAGAGATTAAAAGTGTTCTAAATTTATTCAAACCATTATAAATAAGTTTCCGAAAAGTCAACATTTCTCATAACTCTTCCAAATGAAATAAAGAGAATTTGAATTGCATTTCATAAAATAATATCATCAATGTAATGAATCAAAACATAAGTATTTCAATGATTTTCTCATATACATATATTCATCTTCACTTGGAGGAATCAATCCTTCTAATAGAACATCTTTTCTATGCTAAGTTATAAAACTTTAACCTCTTAAAATCAATGATACATTAAATACTTTCAAAATATACTTCCTTTTCAAGTTTCAACAAGAATGTCAAAATGTATATACACATACAATGGGCTTCACAAGCCAAGTCTGAATGATACATAAGTACATCAATAGCAAATAATCTTGGATCCACCAGCCGCCGTGACACCTTGGTCTTCTTGCGAGCTGGGGCCAAGAATGTGATTCAGGCGCCTTTTCCGCCCAACCACGAAGTCCATGACTTCCCCGGGTCCCTTCCTAACTCGAAGGAATCCCCGGCCCTGCATAAAGGAGCCTAGCAACCCGAAACGATAAAACAGGAGGGCACTCTCAGTGCGTGCCTGATGCCTATATGCATTTCTAACATGAAATAAACACATTTCTTGCAACAGGAGGTGGCAGAGACTCAAATAAATTTCTAGGCTTTTAAAATAAACAATCCATCTATTTCAATGGTACAGTGCTTGGCCAAGCAAAATAATAAATGGTAGAATTAGAAAAGGTAATACTACCGTCTCCGTTTTGCCCACCTTCGGCACCCTGTCCCGGAAGTTACCATAGTGAAGTAAAAATAATACTTAACAGAAACTTTATACATTTTCATACAGGCTTCCATCATTCAATCAATTCTAAAAGAAGTGAATTTTCAGAACATTCTTTATAATTTCAGTTGTAAGATGTCATTTATCCTTTGGTAAGTGTCCCCTTTTGATTTGGATAAAGAACATATATATATATCTTGATAATTTTCATGCACTAAAATTTTCATACGAGGCACATAATTTTTCATACATGTAAGTGTTTGAGGTTTATCAATTCAGAGATATTTGTATATATTCAACAGAATTCATTCTACTTTCTGATACATGGCTTTTCAAGACAATTATGTCCTTGCTTCAGATTTAACAATGCAAAGATATTTATATAACAGAATTCATACTACTTTCTGTTACAGGATTTTCAAGACATTTATGTCCTTGCTTCAGGTTTATCAATTCAGAGATATTTGTATATATATTCAACAGAATTCATACTACTTTTCTGGGAAAGAGTTTCCTGTTTCAATTTGTATTTGGCACACAATGCATGGGTATCTATTTATATATGTATATATATAGGTATACATATATATATATATATGTATGTATGTGTGTAGCATAATATACATGTTCAGCTGTGTAAAATTCGAAGTAAGAAATTCTGGTTTTCAAATCTGTGCAACGAATTTACTGGCCGTGCACACATAACAGGGTATTTTACATGGTTTCCTTACTGGCATTGAGCGACCAAAAGGGCTCAGGAAAGCCCTTGCCCCTCCCATGGGGAGGGGGCGGGCTGTGAGGGCTCGTGCCCTCCACAGGCCGCGGCCTGTGGAGGGCGCGAGCCTCCACAGTCCACGACCTTCCCATGGGGAGGGCAGGGAAAATAATTCCCATAGCAATTTCAAAACTCAAGAAAAAGAAAGACATTCGCCCAGTATAAACTGCATTCGGATTTATCTCAAGCCATTTTGGTTTTTATTTAGATGACAGAATTTTTAAACAAACAGATATGGAGACATGTAATTACACTTGAGAAAAATGTAGACTTGCCACAGAACGAAAACCCTAATACAGAAGAAGGAATGTGTATTCTATAATTGCAACATAGAATAGTAAGCTGTTACCCAGATTTCAAAATGAAATTGGAAGGATTTCTCAGTTGTTTGTACTCTAAAACAGGGAATAATTCGATTCCTTACTGCAGTTTTTAAAATAAAGTTAAAAAAAGGCATAGCAATGAAGAGAACCTGGCAAAATTTGGTGCTATTTGCAGATGTTCAACAGTACCTCCTTTTTCCTCTGTTCCAGAGCTCTCCGATGTATTCAATCAAAGTCTTTTCCTCTTTCTTAAAGCCTCCTCCTCTTTTTCGAGGATCATGCATAAGATTTCCAGATGACAGCAGTTTCCAAGGATTGCCACATGCCCAGCGAATTGTTGGTTTTGAGACAGAATTTTCCAGAGCCCAATGCTCTCTCGGGCTGTTCATTCTTCATTCTTTTGGGAAAAATTAACCATATATCCCAAAACAGAATTATTTATATCCTCTTTTATGCAATTTTTAAAAATTCATTTATGCAAAACAGATTTATATTATGTTTATTCTTTTATTTAATTTGTTTTTATTTCTAAATACATTTCTTTTAACAAAAACAGATTTAACCTTTTGTTGCTCAAATATATAATGAGAAATAATGAAATAGAATAAGCCATATTATTTCATGATTTAATTAAACCATATTTCAAATTCGCTATGCTAATCATTTTCACGCAATCACATTGTAAAAACGAACATGACCTAATGCAGCTACATGATGTAAGTGGTGTGTGCATAACCGAGAGTTTCTCCTCTTCTACCCTGTCGAGAAGCTAACCTCCTTTTCCTCAATCACACTCTTGGCCTTCGATCTCCTTGGCCTTCGATCACCTGCCACTCAAATGCACTCAGGCGTGCAAAACAAAAGAGTATTAGTAACCATTGTAGAAACAATAATTAACTCAACATTTATATGAATGCATTCATAATTCTTGAAAGAAAACAATTATATTAAAGCATTGCTCTTAACACATATCATACTTCGTATATTAAATCTCATAAGGTCATGGTCAAACATTATCTAAATAAGTCATGGTCAAACTAAGTCAATGGTCAAAATAAGTCATGATCAAAATATGTCAATGGTCAAAATAAGTCAATGTATGAGATGACACATGCTCGCATTGTGGTTAGGAAAAAGAAAAGACAAGTACTTGGTAGAAAGGTGCTTCTCAACAACATTATACGGTTGAGAAGAAAGCTGATCATAATAAGAGTTTTTCAGAGGTGGTTGCTTCTGAATCACTGGGTCTTGGGACACCCCCTCTAGTCATCTCAAATGGCGGGGTCACTAGGGCAACCCCTATTGAGTCAAAGACTACCTTTTCAGGTGAAAGTGCATCGGCTTCCCTTTCTGGTGGCTCTTCAGAAAAGCCATTATCTATGCAAAGGAATCAAGATGAAACTCCAAATAATTTGGCTGCTGTCTTTCATCTTCATGAAAGTAGCGAGCTGGTTTGGCATGGTAAAGCAACGCAAGTGGAAGAAGGTTGGATCACAGTTAAAGGAAAAAAAGATAAATCCTCAAGGCCTTCTTTCGACATGACTCTCCGCTCCCACAAGAAAAGTGTAAAATGTATATCTTGAATGGTCTTGTTTTGGAGCTGGTCTTTTTCGCTGGCTGCTTGCTGTCTTTTCTATAGCCTTGCTTTTTTTGTTAAAGGGTTCTGGGTCTCTTCAAAATCTGTTGTTTCCTCTATAAAAAACATTGAAGATAACACCAATATTGTTTTGGTTACCTGGGTTATACACACATTGCTTATTATTAAGCTAAATCCTTGCATGCTCCATTGTTCCTTCCCACGACCAATATTGTCAATATTGTCATATTTGTTGTTATAGCCCAAATGATACTATGAAGGGGTTAAGATTGGCCAAGCTAGGCGTACGAGCTCTAGAACCGTCTACTCGCATCCAAACTCAAAGTGTTTCCATAAATTATGTTAAAATATTGTTGTTGATAGTGCAATATGAACTTTTTCCCTTTATTATTGTTGACTTTATCATTACAAGAATCACTATTTATTTCAACTTTATCCAATGGCCAGACTATTACATTCCCATTTTTTTCTTGTAACTAAACAAGTCCTCAAAGATCATATTTGGATACAAAAGTATTTGAATCCGCATGTCACATGTCTTTAGAGCTAATAGATCATTATAATTTCTTTGTTATCAAACCTACTACTCTTGTCCTCTTTCTCTAAAATAATTTTCTTAGAATATGGTTGATCCTAACTCCCAAAGTGCCAAACTTTTGTATGTTGAATAAGATCACCAGAAATATGAATGATGTGATGACCACTTCATCTATAAAATAAAATAATATAAGTAACAATAAGGTTTTCAATGTGAAAATTATCTCTATGAGATCCTTGATTTATAATGCACTCGAGCCCCATACCTTCAAGTAATAATATCTCATTTTTCAAGAGTGATGATAATTATTTGTTCTTTTATTTGTTGACGAGACATCGTTTGATCTCCTAAAGTTTCCTTCATAGAAATCCCATAAGATTGTAACTAGTGAGACAAGTTACCAACCAAATTTGTCACTAAGGGTTTCATGAGTGCAAAATAATCTTGAACTTATTCAAATCAATGAAACCATCAACATTCCCAAGGAGAAAAATATGTTGAATTATGGCTAACATTGACACATTAGTCTTACCAGCACCTCTTGGTACATACAAAAATGGATTTTCAGCAACAAAAAATGTAGTCTCATACACTTTATTCTCTGTCTTGGTTATATATAATCTATACCTCACATGCCTTGTCTATGCTTCCATTGTTGGAAATTTGTATTGTCATTGATGTCAATAGATCTTTGTTGTTGCATTATTGTCAACTTATGGAGATGCTTTGATTGGTTGCATTAAGAATGTGTTGTTAGTAGTCTCACTGATGTCAACCTCTAGTGTTGCTTTGATGAGCTTGTGTTTATGTCCATGTTCAACCACTTGTGTGGTTGAGATGTTGAGAAGGTGTTCCAAGATGTCAAGTTTATGTTTATGGTGCTTGGTTTCCAAGTGCTTTTGAGAAAATTTGAATAAAAGGGGAAATAGTGTGGTAAAGAGTGTTTAGTGTGGCAGAGTAGTGTTCAGTGTTTTTCTCTACATTTCTTCATGGTTGAAGATCTGCTTGTGTGGTTCAAATATGTTGATCAGAGGTGTTATATGTAGAGAACTTCATGTTCTATATCATTAGGCAAAAGAAGTTGTGTTCACCAGTGTGTGAAGTATGAAGTAGTGTTGTATGGGAGAAATGGTTTTTCTTTGCATTTATTTGCGATGTGGTTTCTAGTTTTGCAGATCTGGAAATATGCTTATATTGTTCATATCTAGCTTCAATATGAGTTGTTTGAGATTTGGTGCTTCGCAAGGTTGGATTCATGTGTTATAGTGTGTGGAAGGCTAACTGGGTGTATAGACTAATTATGTCCTTCAGGTGTTTGTTGTTGTGAAGGTTTTGTTGGATTTTTAGGGTGTTGATGGAATATTTTAGATTATGTTTGTGTTATGTGAGGACTGCGATTCATCTTTGGATTTGAGGAAGTGTGTACTTAAATGTTTAATTGTGTTAACATAGGTTCGACTGACTTTGGGTGTTTACAATAATTGCAAATATGCTTCGGTATTTGTGAAAGCATGGCATGGAGTGTTTATGTGGATTTAGGTCTGAGTTAAGGTGTGATGTGGTCCGCCTTTATTCCTCTCCACCGCAGGAATTTTTTGGTGCTGACCTAATTTGAATTTGCATGTTTGAGGTGCATAGCTGACCTTGTAGATTGTTTTCAAGGTTAAGGATGGTATATATGTGTGATGAATTGATGGAGGTAAGGAAAGTGTTGAAATATTTTGTCATTGATGTCAAAGGTCGATTGTCTCTATGTTTGGCTTTGGCTACCTGCTTTCTTACTTCAACTACTTGCTTGCTTACTTTGTGAGCATTTTCTTTTTTTTAAAATGTCAAGTCATACTTTGTGCCAAATCAACCATCCCAAGTCAGCAGTTGAAAAGTCTATAATCAGTTTTCCAAGTTAGAATTTGTCCATGGGTTGAGTCAAGAGTCTTTGTAACGTCTTTGTTACACCCTGTTGTGTTATTACTTATTTACTTTTACTTAGTTAAGTGAAAATGCTTTAAATGTATGTGTTTATGCTTTATGTATCTTGGAAATATAATAAATGAGTGTTTGATTCAAATTGATATTATATAATGATTTTTTCTATGAAATATATGATGCAAATGGTTGTAATTGATTTAGCTAACTACTATTGTAATGTGCTAAGTTGGATGCAGGGACATATTCAATCCTCTGGAAGAGAGGGGAAGTATCACCCAAGAGAAGAACTTGGCCTGGTAACCCTTAATGAGTCTAACTGAGCTTTCACACACTCAACTCTAATTTAGTGATGTCCAGTCAATAGTCTAGGAAATGGTAAGTTGTCCTTAGCCTTACTTGAGTATGGTTTAGATGACATTATGATCTTGTTTATGAACATTTTGAATTCAAGGTATGTGTTTGAATCTTGTCTTGTGTGATTTTTTCCTTGTGTTTATATTCAAATAGATGAAATATATACATGAAATGTATATATATGTATATATGCATGTATCTATGATAAATTCATACACATGAGTAAATACGTGCAAGAGTATACGTAGATAGATGTATCTACGCATGCTCATGGATGGGTTATCCATATGCATGGGAATATCAAACAAACAAATGGGACATATATATACACTTCATGTATATATGTCGATCGATAGGAATTATGAATATATGTGTTTAAATATCAAAACATGATATTAGCATACGTGTATGTATTGATGATAAGGAAACGTCCACATGAGTATATATATATATATATATATATATATGTATGTATGTATGTATGTATGCATGTGTTATCATGTAGAATATTATGTGAATATGAATATGTGTATTTGAATATTGAATTATGCAAAAACTTTAAGTTGATATATATATATATATATACATACATACATACATATTATGGTATCTATATAATATATATTAAACATATGTTAAATGATTTCTAAAGGCGTTGAAATGTTTATAGCACACATATCATATAAAATGCAACATATGCTATGAATAAAACACGGCTTATGCACATAGTATAAGGCACATAACTAAAGGGAATAGTGCATTATTGGATGTCATGCATAAACCAAACATTGCATGAAATGTTTAAAGTGCTAGGAAATATAAATCAAAGGTAGCGCTAATGTAAATGGCACATGGAAACAAAGTAAATTGTAACTTATGAATATAACATGGAAGACTTAGTCAA
>VDFB02176741.1:0-18561 GCA_007258455.2 Sequoia sempervirens
TATGGCAATCACAATAGCATGAAAATTTTGTAGGAAGTAAAAAGACTATAAACATACTCTAGTAATCATTCCGGTTTTAAATTTAAGAAATAATGGCAAAGTTGAAATAATTGAAAAACAATAATTATTTTCTTTTGTCATCAAGCATTAAACTATTGGTAATTAATAAACAAAACTCTAGAGTCATTGGATGCAAATGATAACTTGTTTGTGGTTTGATTTAAATTTTGGAATAATGACTTTAAATTTTGCAAAAGGATACATTGCATAGCATTATGGTTGTTTGAATAATCTTGATAAAAGTACAACCCTTGTTAATAATTGATTTGTTATACCAAACGCTTTTATAAGGTTTAATTTAGATGACTAGAATTCATACAACTTGGAAAGTTTTAAACAAAGATAATTCCCTCTTCATGGTGTCTAGTATAAATTGCCTATTCAATAGAGTTTTCCCTAGTTCCTCTAATGTCTTTTCTTCTCCACATTATGTGTAACATTCTTGATGGCTTCGTAAACATAGTGCCATCAAGTTGTGCAAGGGTATTTCCAACAAAAGATGTCTTGTTTTGCGTTAAGAGTCAAAAAAAAATTGGTGGTTGTGTTGGTTTAAGTAGTTTAAATTATGGGCATGACAGTATTAAAAAGAGACAAAATACAGACAAGACTTGCGATTTCTGAGCTAATCCTGTGAAGAGAATAAACAAGGGTAAGTAAACTGCAGCTGGAAATCAATAAATATAAAGGTCTTAAATTGTAATAACATGATACATAAAAAATGATAGAACAATTAAAAAAACCTTAATAAATTTCAATTATTAAGCTATAAATATTGGCTAATCTCCTTTGAATCATTAACTTAAAGAATATGCAATACAAAATTATGGAAAAGTACAAACTTCCTAAAAATTCAGTAGCATCTTATCTTGGTGATAATGCAACCTGCCATGATATTTAAAGTTTAAATCTGGCCTTGGCTGACAAAGGATCAGTGGTGTCTATTGATTATTGGATAGTAACAAGAAGTGTTCAAGAGGAGATTATGTCATTACAAAGAATTTATTATGCTACTACATAATTCTTATAATCTTGCATATCTATAAGCCACTTGTCACTGCTGATTGTAGATGACATTGAACTCTCATCTTTTCCATTTTGCAAAACAAAATCGGCCATCATTGCCACATAATTATTAATAAAGGAACTCACCAAAATGCATTTAGATTGTTTGGATTTCCCTAACTCGTACCAAATTGAGCAGTGCACAAATAATAAATTGTTTTGTTGTGGTATCACTTGTTCATTAGCCACACTAGCGCCTGCCATCAGTAAACCAAATAATCTATGGAAATATGCTAACTCAAACAACGGCACATATGGTTGTGACCCAGCATTGAATGTTTCCATCATTGTCTGTTGCTCATGTAATTCAAATAGCAGCTGCAACTCATCTTGCATTGGACAAATGACCACCATGGTTAATACATCCCTTATCCTGTGACGTAAACCAATTCCTCAGAATCAGGAGGCAGGTCAAACTGGATTTGCTAAGTTTAAAGTGTTTTGTAACGGCTCAATCTTTTGGGGAGCAGCTGTTACATGTATGCTAAATATGATGAGTTAGAGTTATATTAGTGGGGGTGTGCCTTGGGGCAGGGGAAGGATTTTACGTTGAATAGGAAAGGGGATGGGAGTGGTTTTTAGAGGAGAGATGAGACTTATGTAAAGCATTTTTATTTGTAAATATAAGATATTGCTGATATTTTTGTACTGTTATATTGTGGATGTTTCTTCCCTATCTATCTGCTGCCTTTTGTTGAAGAGTATTGAATCTTTCTATGTTGAGTTGAGGTGCTTTGGTATCAGACCAATAAGATCCTGCGAGGGATATTTACACATTGAGTTCTGTTCTCAGTCATTCTTTGGCAGCAGAAATGTAGTGAATCGGACATGAAGCCGAGTTGAAAAAGGGGCTGTCAATCAGTAAGTGGTTTGAGGCTACAGATAATTGAGACTAGGACCAATACAAGTTTGCATTTGACCAGGTCTTCCTGGCAGCACAAGTGAATGCCCTTATTGCTATATTGGGGATTTACATGGCCTCTATTCCATGGCCTCTATACCATGGTATTCCAGTAATACAACACCATGGACCAATTTCCTATGTCATTACACTGTAAACATCTCCAAACAAGCAGAGTATCCATCAATTTCTGTCATCCACTAGATCTTATGCGTGCTGGGAGCACTGTGAAATTTTCTAGTGACAAATGCAAAATCCTGATTTTCTGGTGTGGAATTTTTTGATGAAGAATTGGCCTATTAAAATAAGGCTACTGAGTCACAAGAGGTGAGAAATCTGTTTATATATTCAATTGTTGTTAGTTCTAAGTTGAGGTTGTTGAATAAGCAACCAACATAAGAGGAGATGCAGATACGATGCTGTTGTGGCCTTCAGCAGATTGGGTGTGGATCTCACCATAGTATTGTGTTTTTGCAGATGAAACATAGCATTTTTGAAGTTGAGCCTTCACATTTTCCTTTAGAAAGAAAACAATATTCTCACGATAGCAGTTCAAGTGAAGCATCTGAGTTTTCAAGTGATCTTGAAGAAGAATGAAGTAGGGGAAAGCATAGGAAGAGGGGAGTCGAAAGCAAGGAGAAGGAAAACAAGTTCTGTTTTGTGTGGGCAGGAAGAAGAAGCTGGTTGTTGATATTGTGGATAGGGAGAATGTGGTGAAGCTCATTAAGCTAACAAGAAGTAGTTGCAGCTGCGTATTTGGTGTTTGGTTGTGCATGCAAATATGGAATGGTATCATGATGTGAAAAAGAGGATAACCAGGGTGGAAGAAAGAATAAGGAAAAGACAGACAGAAGCAAACAGAAGACCAACGAAAGGAGCTGCAAAAGTTAAAGTATGAGTTGGAGTTATGGTGGATGTTGAAGGAATATGAGACATGCAATAATAAAAAGGCAAAGAAAAAGAAATCTATAGCAAAGGCATTGAAGAGTTGTGAGAAGGTGAAAAAGAATGGTGAGGATAAATACTCACCATGCAAGCAAGAGTTATATTCAGAGAGAAAAGCCATAGATATACATGTAATATCCCATTTAATATTTTTTTAAATATAACAAACCCTGGCTCACAATAGTAATAGTTTGCACAATTAAACATAAAATATGAAATCAACCCAGAAATTGTAGTTTAATAGTTTATTCTCTAATCAGATATAATTTTTAGAATGTAGCTCAATAAGGCCGAAATTATCTTCTACAGTGGCTGCTAATTTATCTCTAAATCTGCAGCGATCCACTTCTTAATGAAATTCCACCAAGTCTGCCTGATATACGCCCTTAGAATGCCACAATCTGCTGCTAGCTGAAAGGATATTTTAATTCAAACTATAACTAAACAAATTTGTACAAAAGTGATCTTTGTGTGAAATCACTAAGGAATTGTGGTTTTTTGTCCTCCAACTCCAAACCTAAAGGTTTTCCATCCTCAAGTTAATTGAACCCTAGTTCTATGCTCCACAATGAGTAGAAATCAAATAATAAAATGTCTTCTCAATGATACTCTTTCACCTTGCTTGGTTTCTCTTAAATAGATTGTTTTCTCCAAGATTCATACCCCTTCAAATGCCCCTTGATTGGTAAACTTCAATAATAATTTTATTTTATAAATTTAATTAATCACAAACATGATTGTTGGTTGTGCACTTCCTGAATGATCAACATTTTCTCAATGCAAATAGCAGCATAAGAATGGACGACATAAAAAAATCAGATAAAAGTAATCTCATTACACTATGTTACCAGGTTTTTTGGTTTGGGCTCCCATGCCCGCTTCAGGAGCGTCCCGGATTAGGAGCGCCACAGACACCCCAAGTTCCCTATGGGTACGCAAGACGCATACCCACAGGGGATCTGGGGTGTCTGGGGCACTCCTTGGGCACTCTCAGGCGCTCCTACGGGCGCCAACACCTAGGGGCGCAAAAAATGAGGTGAAAAACATAATCATTTCTGTTCACTATGTACCACTCTGAGCAGCCATCATTGATATCAATGTGTAAGGCATCTTGAGCAAAGAAATCCATGAGCCTATCAAATGTAAGAAGCACCTTGATCCATTTTGTGGGTATCAGAGTGGATGTCACATTGTTGGAATGTGAAAGGGGAAAGATGGGAGATGAATTAAATGTTTTGGAATTTATTTTTGGGGATGTAGTAAAGGTAAAGAATAATCAAACTAAACTGGAAGTGGTAGTATTATATGGTTAGTTTAGTGCAGTGTCCAATCAAAGTGGTAGTGGTGGGGGCAATGTTTGCCTCCGTAGCAGGAAAAGATGGGTTTTCCGCCGTTTTGCTTTTGAATCCTCGAACATAGTGGTGGGAGGGGCCAATCTGTGCAATTCATGGATGATTATCAGATTATATGGCTATCTTTAAGTCATTCATCGTTACCTCTTTCCTTTTTCTTTCACCCACTCGATTCCATCCAAGCTCTCTTCATTTCTCTCATCTTTATTGAGACCTAATTTAATTCCCTAGGAGGTCAGATGCAACAGTGGTTTAGTGAACAATATTCGTTTGCCTTGCCCAATAAAAGTTCATCTACTCTTCCCAAGGCTGCTTCCAACAAATTGAAAAAAAATTGCCCCTCAACTAAATCTTCACAAGATAGGCCTAATGTATTTACAATTTTGTATATTTTAATTTTTTTTCCACATATATATATATATATATTATACAACCGTACCCAAACATACCGTACCCAAGGCAAAAAATTGCCATATCAGCGTACCTGTATTCCATAGTCATACCTGATCCCATACTAAAACCGACAACTTAGTCATTAAATGAGGAATTGTGCAATGTGTTCTACCGTGCATGTCGTTATGGTTCCTATAAAATAATTTTCAAATTACATGCAATGACATCAAACAGGAATATGATATCCATTTGGCTTTCTTGAATCTGGAACAATCATTTCCTTGATTGTTGGTAACTTAAATAGAATCTATTTCCAGATGTGACTTGACTACACCATCTCTGACAGCAGGGCCAGTGCCCACCAAGATGACCATTCTCATATTCAAACATGTGTTGAACTCAAGCCATATTCTCACACATTTTCCTTCGTTGTGTTGCACTTACAGCTTTAAGATGATTAACAAGGCATTTTGGTTGCAATGCATCATGCATTTCTATGGATTGCTCACAGCCTATGCTAACGGGAAATCCTTCAATGAGAAAATGCAATTCTTTATCTAGTAAGCTTTAACTTATCCTATACCAAGCCAACCCTATGCCTATGTCTTGCTCCTTTGAAGTAAAGCAGAGTTTCTTGTGGGTGATCCTCAAAGATGTTTAGCGTGGGAAGCAGATGTATGGTATAATGACATCTTTCAATAGGGACACTTTAGCATGTTGAATCATTCCTGTTGCATCATCACTCAAAGCTTTTGAATCTTCGATGTACCATCCTCCAAAGTCAACTAAAAGCAACAATGTTGAAGATATATCTTCACGTACAGGCCACATTCAAACTGGGTCTGCCAAACAATGCTTGATCATTTAACTCGTATGTCAAAGCTCCAATAGACTATTTAGTTGACAAAGAAACCCCCAAATATATAGCACTAATTATTCTCCTTCCAGTTCAGAACCAAATTAGTAGCATATTTTACCTGTATGTTTTGTATATGCATTGAGATCATAGTCATCAAGACAAATGATCTTGTATGATGTGTTTGACTTGAGACACCAATTAAACAAATTTAATGCCTTTCTCACATCCATAATCTATGTGTTTCAATGTTTGTATTTTCCCCAAGCCTTGGCTCTTGTTTCCTGGTGTAAAATCCGCCAAGACCCATGGGAAATGATGACTGTTGGGTTTCATCTTGGTTTAATTTTGAAGAGGGGACATTACAATATGTCAAATGCATGCGTCAATCAGAAAGTGCTCTCTTCTAGTAGAGTAAATCTCTTCATTCTTCACTTTTAATAAACTGAATGCTGATGTGGTTGCCATTTGTTCCACTCTGTACTGATCAAAACATGAGTGATCCTTTCCATCAGATCTTATTTCCCAATAAACTTAATTTCTAACTCCTTTCTAGATTGTTTGATTCCCATAAAATTTACAGGAATCCATGGTTTAGTCTATATTTCCTCAATTTTTATGCATTTATGAATGTTGATTTCAGGAACAATATGAGTACAAATCTAATGTGCTTGAACAAATATAAATTTGTGAACAATAATCAGAGCACAAATAGAGAAACTGAATCCACACATACAAAAGGACAATACTTATTATTGACAATAAGAATTGATATAGAATCTTATTCATTCCATAGCTCTGACAAACTAAATCTCCAAGACAACGTGGAACTATGCAAAGTTGTCTCTTCCAATCACAAAACCCTTATTTATGTACACAGTACAACTCTTACAAATAGAATTAAAGAGACATTAGGGGGAAGATAAGACTATTTATCTTCCAGATGCTAGCAAAGTGTGCCTCCAATAGCAACTGTTCAGCACTAGGTGGCACCAGTGTGTATAATAGGCACTAATCGGTAATGAAGCAGCCCACACCTTGTGGCACTCACGCAACAGAGAAGAAAGTTACATTTATACTAGCACATGCAAAGAGGGCCCCTGTGTTAAGCTAACATTTGGATCATTTAACCTTTCTTAAGGAGCAATAAATCCATTTCTTCAAGTTCTGAAGCCAAGTGCAGGAACTTCTCTGCTCAGCTACCTGTGTGTGAGTTTACCAGTTATGACAACACCATATAGTGTTATCTACTGGTTTTGAGTACTCTTAACCATCATATCCATGATGCAATATGTCTTCGCATGTGCAATGCAATCAGGATTCACCCCTGTTGATTTCAATTGCTATTTTGCATCTAGTGCATGCAATATAGGAGGAAAATATAGACAAATAAGGTTCACATTGACAAAATGTTACAAAGGTACGGTGAATGATTAAGTTCAGTGGCATTCTTCCCCACCAGCTTTGTGATGGTGTAAGGCATATATTAATGTCTTTCTACATTTGTAGCCATACATTGTCACCAATGTTCTATTGGTGCAGCGCTTGATGCTTGTCATGTCACTGCTTGTAATTAGCATTGATTTTCTACAGAATATAATTAATATATTGTTCAACTTGTTGAATATAATGAGTTTAGTGAAAAAACTGTGTTGCTTAGTTTGGTTGGAAAACTCGCCCCAAGGAAAAACTCGCCAAGGGAAAAATTGGAGAGTTTTTAAAAACTCGCCAAAAACTCGGAAAAAACTCGGCAAAAAAACTCGGGAAATGAAAAAATTGCTTAATTTTCATTAAAAACACATTTTTTTTGCAAAATTCAATGACAAGATGAATCCAATGAATCCATAAATGAGTACAAAAGTGTTTTCTATTAATTTTGATTGACTTTAATGTAAATTAATTACAAAATCGCATTCTCATTCGGAATCCCGATGGCTAAAAGCCTGAAAGTCTGATATATGAAAACAGTAAAACTAGAACTAGAAGCAAATACTAAAGTTCTAAACAACAACTAAATACAACATGCTAGGCTTTCCTCTTCCCTAGTCTAGCAACAGCTAGGGAAGAAGGGGTGGGTCCTCTAGCCCTGCCACGTGTGCGTGGTGCTAGTGGTGGTGGCTGCGGTGCTACTGCTGCTGGCTCTGGCTCTGGCTCTGGCTCTGGCTGGATCTCATCCAACCCTACATCTCCAACTCCTGATGCACCCACATCCTCCATTGCCTCTCTCTCAAAGTCAAGGATTTCATCTGCACTAAACAATGGAGGCTGCTCCTCTCGCCCTGTCCAATCACTATAAGGATCTATCTCATCTAAGTCAATAGGATCCTGTGATTTTTCTTCAACTCTCTTTATGCGCAACCGAAGGTTGTATTGCACAAAGACCAAGTCATTGAGGCGCTTTTGTGTTAACTTGTTCCTCTTTTTCGTGTGAATGGACTCGAACAAGCTCCAATTGCGCTCACAATTGGATGCACTACAAGGCTGACATAGAATGCGGAGGGCAATTTTTTGTAGATTTGGGGTTTTTCCACCCCAATTTTTCCACCAAACATCTGCAAAAAACAAAAAGAAAATTGAAGAGTTAGAAAACAAAGTCAAAGACTCAAAAGTCAAAAGTCAAAACACATTTTATCAAATTCTAAGATGCATGTGAAATAAACTTAAAATTTAAAGACTCTGAATTTTATACCTGGTGGCAGAGTGGTTCTTCCTCTAACAGCCAGCTCTGAAGAAAAGAGATTACCAGTTGCCTCCCTGTATATATCCATCTCCTTGACGATGAGGTCTCTCACTGCAACCTCAAGTTCCATCCTCTGAATGCATGTTGTGAGCCCCTCCATAACCTCTCCATTAGGATCAGAGAAGCTCTCTGAGAAGAGAAAAGAAGGGTTGAGGAAGTACCCTGCTGCATGGATGGGTTGGTGGAGTTGATTGTTCCACCTCCTATCAACAATCTCCCATATGGGATCAAATTTGAGGCTGTCCCCCTTGTAATAACTTTTGATGGCCTCCTTGGCCCTATCCATGGCCTCATAAATGTATCCCATTGGGTTTTCATCCCCATCTACCAAGCGGAGGACTCTAACCAAGGGCTCCGACACCTAGATTAAAAATACAAAAAGATCAAAGTTAGAAATTTATAATGAAAGGCTTAAAGTTAAATTAAAAAACATATATTTATATTGAACTTGAGATTAAAATTAAAATCAAAGTTTGGAAGTTACCTTCACGATCTCTGTAGCTTTTTGTGCAAACAAGGGGTCGAAGACTATTGCAGAAATTATATCTCCTTCATCCTTCTTTGAATATGAAGAGTCATTCCATGCTTGACTCACGAACATTTGTCTTAGAAAGCCCAAAGAATCCAAAATGCTTTGCAACGTTAGGAAAATTGTTGCAAACCTTGTGGCACCCAATCTCACCAACTCCTTCCCTTGCGTATGCTCTCTCATCAAACTAAGAACCCAAGGGTGATTGTAGATATATTTTGTGATGCTCCTTGCATCATCTACAATCGGTGCCACCCAAACAAGTTTGCCTATGTCCTCCAAAAGAAGGTCAAGGCAATGAGCCGCACAAGGTGACCAAAAGAGTGATGGATGTCTACTCTCAAGCATCCTTCCAGCTGCCACATACGCTGCTGCATTATCTGTGATGACTTGCACCACATTAGCAATCCCCACCTCCATCACAACTTCTTCCAACAACGTACACAATGTATCTGCAGTTTTTATCTTGTTGGAAGCATCCACCGACTTCCAAAACACAACTTCACCTTTGGAAGCAACCAAAAAATTAAGGATGGTGCGGTTTCTCCCATCCGTCCACCCATCAGAAAGAATTGAGCAGCCAAATTTTTTCCATTTATTTTTTTGCTCTTCCACCACATGCATTGCCCTTTCGGTTGCATTTGTGAGCAACCTACAAGTACAAAGTAAAATAATTAAATAAGTACAAAATTGTAAGTTATAAACAAAAAATAGCTTGAATTCAACATAAATAATAAATTAATTTAAATTTTAAATGAAAGAACATAAAATTTAAGTTGATTTGTCACTTACTTCCCACTCAAATCTTTGCGAGAAGGTGGCTTGAAGCCTTTTCCCGCAACTGTCAATGAAGTGACCATATTGTGCCAATAGGGACTATTCGCTACATTGAATGGTATGTTATTGAAATACCAAAAATCAGCACATGCCATGGTAGCATGTTCATGCACCTCCTTGTTCCACCCTGTAGCCTCCAATGATACCTGTGCTCCTGGTGTGTTTCTTGGCACAAAAAAACTCTGTGGGTTGCGTGAAGATGAAGGTGGTGGTGGCATTGGCACTCTAGTCGAACTAGAGGACAAGGGGGGCCTAGAGGATGCTGTGGCTGTGGCTGTGGTGGTTGTGCCATGAGTGCGAATCCGTGGACCACGAAGAGAGCCCACAATGCCAACAATATCTGGCTCTGCATCCTCATCTGACTCTATCTCCATGTGCTCGGCCTCGTGCTCCTGAGTCCCATGGGCATGCGCATGTCCACTGGCTATGGCTGCTGCTATGGCTTTTTTAGCCCTCTCCTTTTGCATTTTTTTTTCCTCAGCAAGTGAAAGTAGGGCAAGCATCTCTCTTCTAATCTCTTCTTTGGGCTTCTCACAAACCTTGGCATCACGCTGAGGAATGCCTGCTAGATGGTATTTGAGGCGATTTATGCCTCCATGATATGTTTTTTTGCATTCACCACAAACAACTGTTCCAGGCACTGGCCCTCTGACACCATATTTCCATGTAGGGTCTCTAGCCCCTGCAGGACGTGTGCCTGGAACCCATGATGATGTTGTGTGAGGGGTGGAAGTTGATGGGGTGGGGGCGGAACCTGATGCTGAGCCTGAACGAGAGCCAGAAGCCATTATAGTGTGTAATGTGTATTCACTGATCAATGATCAATCTACACATTCAAAAAATAAGCACAACATATTAGTTTTTTAATATAAAAAAAATTTAAAAACAACCTAAAATCATTAAAACTTAAAAAATCTAAAGCTAAATTCCATTTAAATTGATACAAATGTGCTTAAATGAATTATCAATTAACATTATTAACTAATCTTATCATTCTACACAAAAAATGAACCTAGGTCTGAAAATTTCAAAAAATAGTGAAAAAAATGAAAAAAATCAGCAAAAATCAACAAAAGATTGTGATGAATTTTGTTTTTTGGATTCTAAATGCAAAAAAATTGTTTCTTTGTGCTCTATCATGTCTTTTTTTCAATTTGGAATGAATATTTTGCAAGAACAATGAAAGAAAATGATTAATCAAAAACAAAAAACAAAAACAGAAACCCTACCTTTGAATCGAATTTCTCTTCAAAATCCACACAAAATGGCGTTTGAATCTTCTCTCCTCGATGGAAAATCGTTGGAAATGATATCTCCTTGCTTGGGGGGGGGTTTCAGCTCCTCACACAAAGTATCAATTGATTTTGAAATGAAATGAAGAAGATAAAAGACGTTTTGTGCTTTATCCTTGCGCGCGCGAGTTTTTGGCTCGGACTCGCGAGTTTTTGGTAAAAACTCGAAAAAACTCGAAAAAAACGAGTTTTTAAGTTTGGCGAGTTAAACTTTTAAAAACTCGTTTTTGAAAAAAACTCGCGAGAGTTCTCTGCGGGTTTTCCAACTATGGTTTTTTCTAAGTAGACAAAGAGTTATCTTTTAACACTATAGGGAGATCTGCATCAACAAATACTGCAGGTAGGATGTTGAGGCAGACATCCAATAGAACCACATAGAGCTCAATCGTAGCTACGTAGAATGAAGGGAAAATTTTCATTATATGTACGTTGAGGTACATAATTGTAAATTCTAGGATGTATAATCCATAGTTTGCAGACTCGGCTGGACTCGGCTGGACTCGGCGGACTCGCCGCGGACTCAGGAGTCCGTTGGCCAGCCGAGTCGACTCGCCACGCGGGAGTCGAGTCCAAGAGAGTCCTGGGGCGGGAGTCCGACCTTAGGACTCGGCCGAGTCCTAAGGTCGGACTCGGGAGTCCCGACCCAGGACTCTCCTGCGTGGCTGGGAGTCTAAAAGGGTTAAAAACCCATGTTTTTTTTTAATTTTTCTTTCATTTTAACACTCAAGTTTGTGAAATACAGGTCTGCAATTTGAATTGGGGTTGAAAGAAGCCAGTATTATATGCAAACATTTATAGTCTTATGATGCTGTTATACATTGAAACTATGAGTATTTGATGACTATGAATGATTAAATTTCGTGTTTGATGATCATAATTCATAATTTCATATGACATGTGTAATCTTTGAATTATGAATTTATGAGTGTTTGATAATCAAATTAGGCTCTTATGTTCTCTAAATGCATTAATTTGTAATTTTGTTCTTGTTTTTTTGTAAAACTACGGTTTTTTTTTTTGCCGAGTCCTAGCCGAGTCTTTTCCCGAGTCCGTCCCGAGTCCCGAGTCCGAGTCCGAGTCATATTTTTGGGCTGCCGAGTCCGCGGCGAGTCCGAGTTTGCAAACTATGGTATAATCATTTGATTAGGCTCCTTTGTATGTGGATGGTCATCAACTTCATACCCACCATGGCCTAGAAGTTGTTTGACAAGATAGCCAGCAAAGAAAATCATGTCCATACATGACTAAAGAAATTTTATGTAGCTTTGGTTGCTGAGATGGTCTTCTGGCATGGTGCCAAAATACTGAAATAGCTATCTTTCAGAAACTATCTACAAAAAAAATCAGAACCTTCTTGATCAAATGAAGAGCTTGATGAAAAACTGTAAAAATCATTGTTATCTTCATCTAACTAGGTGAAGTTGGCTCTCATTTTGAAAGGGACTTGGTATGGAGACAAGTGTCAACTCATATCCAAAGTAATCAAGAAGAGACAAATGCTGCAATCAGAGGTCAAATCTGACAATCAGCATCTGAATTATCATTTTGTTTCTTGTGTTTGATGTTCAAGAGGAATTGTTGCAAATAAGTTGAACAATATCTTGTAGCACTTGATCTACAAGTTATTTTGTGTTTGCTGGTTTTGAAGGACTTGTGATTAGTGTGGATGATTCTTTCTTTCTCCAATACAGAATGTTTCCATTTCCAAGGACAATGACTTAAAAGGACTCTATCATATGCCAGGTATCTCAGATTGCATCATGGACTCTCATAGTGGTATATGAGAAGATGCCCATGTTGTATGAGACAAAACCAAGCGCAATTCTGAAGAATCAATCTCCATTTTAAATTCCTTTTGCAAATCTAGCAGCATAAGAACTCCTATTGAACAGATGATATGTTTTGATTCTTCAAATCCATTTCTTTGTATCCCTGTCCAAACAGTTTTTTCTTTGGCACCTCCTTTTGTGTTTGATTTGAAGCTCATGCAATGTGCAAGAAAACCAACACAAACATGCAGTAGAATTTGGCATTGGCCAAGAAGCTGAGGAACTCCTTGAGAATCTTTGGCCCAAGACAGTTTCAAACTATGTTGTAGGGTTTGCTGCAGAAGGCCCCCGCACCTGACCTGAACAAGTCTAGGGTTGGATCTAGGTTCGGGTCCACCTCGGGCATGACCTGTATGGCCCAGGTATGTTGTATGCATGCCTGGGGCTTACCTGGTTGCCCAAGCAGTGCCCTAAGCAAACCCAAGGGAACCCACAGGGCAGACAGCCCAAATTTTTAAAAAAATGTTCTTTTTGGGTTTTTTTTAATCACATTTTTTAAAAGAAAAATAAACCTAAAATGAGACACACTTGATTTGCAACTGCATTGTAATATACAGGACAGTGTTTTCCAAGTTTCTTCGGATTAGGAGCAAAATGACAAACATTGCTTGAAAATTGAACACCCTACAGTTTTGTGAAATCTGTTAACTGTCATATCCTGCTTCAAATTTTAGCATCTCCAAACAAACACCTTTGACGAAGCATTCTCCCAATGAAAGCATTTCTTCTCAGCATTCAGCAATAATCCACTTAAATCAATTGACCTCATAGGATCCCTTGCTTTATTTATATATATTTATGTTATATTTATTATATTGCAAGACTTCATAGGATTTGGTTATATGTATTTATGTTACATTTATTATATTGTAAGTTTTCATAGGATTTAATTATATATATTTGTATTGTATTATTATTTTATATAATTTCTATGCAATTATAATATGAATATATAAATTATAATTTTACATAAAATTATAAATTATTTGTTTTATGTCAATATATTAAATTTATTTTTTATTTTTATTTTTTACGTTAGATGAATCAAGGGAATCTATTGGGGCCTTCACCCATGAGAATCTCATAAAAGCAGTGGTACACAGGGACACGTCCCCTAGGGTTTTGGTCTCCATACCCATTCTGGGGACGGGGGACGCCTTGGGGACGTTTCCCAGGCATCCCCAAAATGTTTTTATTTTTTCAGGGACGTTTCGGATTGAGGGGGACATCTCGGGTACAGCAAGGGGATGGCCGGCCATCCCCTTTTTTCCAACCACATTTTGCATAAAAAAAGGCTCCAAAATTAAATTGATGAATAGTATGCTGGTATAGGTCTGATAAAGCTTTGGAAATGCACTGTACAGGTCTGAAAAGCAAGATAATCACTAAGAAATCACAACCAACTCACTCCTAGCTTGCCAATACTGAACATAGGTTGTGAATATCAACTCCAAGTACACTTAAACTTCACCCAAACACCCTTGAAGGAGTATACATCAGTTTGGAAACTGTATTTCATTCATTTGCAGGTCAGTTATGAAACTTCAAATGTATCAAACACATGTCCCACTTATAGATTTCAAATTACTACAAATATACCTGCTGATTTATAATTGATATGCAATGAACAGCCAATATGAAACCCTATGACAGTGATTGCATTCAGATTTGAATAGTTTATGCTCACATATATCAAGTACAAATATTGATATGGCTGGAAATGAATATATTGGACTCTCATATGTAGTAATCAACAATTATGAAATCCTAAGATGTCAAATACACTAAAATCTCAACTTGTAACCCTGTAAAAGTTGATTTTATTTGATTTTGCAATAACTAGAACAATTACATTGGCTAATATACAAGTTGGAAACACAATTTCAGACTTTCAACAATTAGAAATTTCACTCATAGTAGATCAATGACTGAAAAGGCTGATGGTATAGCTATCACACACCCAAGAAACCTTGTGAACAGCAAGAATGGCTGTTGGATATGACTGAAACAAAGTTATAACAACAGCCATAATCCTTCCACCATGTAGATCACCTAGTATGACAAGGCAACTGGCTGGTATAGGGCTCCAGATGATTGACTCTATTTGACTCTATAATGTATATGTCAATATGATTAGTGATTACATTTGCAACTTTATCAATTTTCATTGTTATGATTATCATTACTCATATGAATATCTGAAATTTGAAATTTCCCTATATTTTTAAAATTTATCTGTATGTATATATATATAGCCGTCCCCTGCTGTCCCCAAAAATCTCCTAAAAAAATCCCGTCCTTGAAACACGTTCCACTGTCCCACCGTCCCCTCGTACCGGAAACTTGGTGGAACATAGCAAAAAAGTAAATTACATTTTTAAGATAGACTGAAAAACCAATTTACAAAAAAAAATAAAGAAATCATCAAACTAGAATCCTAAATGCAACCTAAATCAAACTAGAAACCTAAAACTAACCGAACATAAATAATTCAATCAATCAAATTGACCTAGGAACTCACAAAAAGAAAGAGGACTAAACCATCCATGGGCTGAAAACTTTTTTCAGGGTTTCCATTGTCCACTAAGTGGCATTCCCAATGGCATCCTAAGTCTCCAACCTCAATTTTTAACTTCCAACTTCCATCCTCAATCCTTGTTTTATATTAATATATTAAATTTATTGTTAATCTCACATATATTTATATTTATTTATTTTTAATAAATACATATAGTATAAACCATAATTTCAAGACTTGTTCAAACTTGCCTAGATTCAATAAGTCCCAAGGTGAGAAAGTTTAGGCGAATCCTAGAGACCTTGATTAAGCATAGAATTTGGCTTCATTTGCAAATTGCAACTAATCACCCAAACTATAGAAAACCCTAAAAAAATTCCCACTCCTTTTGCTTATGAATAGAATGGTGTCAAGCACAACTATTAAAAATGAGTGCCAAGTCTAGCAGGCCAAGAATGAGTCAAAAATCAGCCAAATGGGTCTAAGTCAAGTCTGAGTCTTGTAACTATAATACAAACACACCCAATTGTATTGAAGCCGAGGGAAATTGCCATACCAAAGAATCCAAACCCAAACCAACAACTTAGGTTTCAAATTACTTCAATCTATTTTGAATCCACATGAACCCTAATGTTATCAAAGATATAGCCCAAATATTGAACCTTAACATTGTAAATGAAGTTGCAAGACTCTATGAGAGTCTTCAAAACAAAAAAGCTTCAAATTACTCAAATCTTTTCTGAAACTGGATGAACCCTAGTGTCATTAAAGATGTAGACCAAATACTGAACACTTATCTTAGCAAACTAACATTTTTCCAAGTTGCTAATAAATTTGTCATGACATAAGAGGTTAAGTGTTAGCGAAACCCTCTTTTCATCTTGGGGCTTGATCAGCAGGAATATGAATTTTGTGATCTAACCAATCCACTTCTTGCATTGTTTGGTGCTGGTTATGGAAACCATGGTGGTGAGAGTCCCCTTTAGAATATGGGATTTTGATTCCTCAAACTAATAATGACTGTTTAAGGTCTGAATTCATGTAGACAACATGAAGTCCCCTTGAAGAGCTGTCCACGCCAAATATAGCAAACATCCAATGGCACTGCATCTCAAAGTATATCCTTGAACGGATTTGCAGCGAAAGGCTACACTACTGGGTGACATATAGATCTACCTCAACTCAACCATTTGACTATAAATATATATACAAAATGCAGATCCTTCTCTGTACCCGCAGCTATGAGTAGAAGAGAAGCTCTTTCTCATCTATCTCTAAGAGTGGTAGTCGTGTTGTGTCAATAGTAGTAGTGATATCTTTATCCTCAATTTGCTTTCTCTTTTCTGACTTTGGAGATAAAAGTAGCAGCTGTATCTCAGCCAACAATGCTTGGCTAGCATGAAACTCACCTTTAAATCTGTCACTCATTAATGTTATGCCACTTGCAAGTCTGCATCTGCAACCTCTTGCCTAGAGAATTTTCTGTCATCTCAAGATGACCTCTATGAGTAGCCATTACAGTAATGGCATTTCTCCTCATGTATGTTGGTAACAATTCCAAGGCAAGGAAACCCACTTAGCAAATAATCACCACTAAGGATTTGTTCTTAGGGCAGGAGGAATGGTGGATGTAATGTTCTTCCCATTTGCAAAGTTTTTGGAGCATGTAATGCCTTATAAGTCACCCTTATCTCACAATTCCCACCATTGTGGGACTAATCCATGTACAACCCGATCATGTATTTGTGTTAAGTGGTGCAAGCTTTCATAGAAATTTTTAATTAGAGTTTTAATTTTTGTGACATTTGAAATGTTGCCCCATGCATGTTTTTCATCATCTCAAGATACCCTTCATGAGTAGTCATTACATTAATGACATTTTTCCTCATGTATGTTGGTGATAATTACAGAATGCAATAACTCAATTAGCACACAAACATCTCTAAGCATTTGTTAGATGGGCCAAGATTAGGGAATGCAATCCACCAGTTAGGGCTTTTCACCCACTAGCATGATCCATTGACAAAACTTTTGGAGCACATACTGCCTTATAAGATCCCTCCATATCGACTGGATGATAAAATCACAATATAAGAGAGTGGGTAGATCTAGAATAGACCTATCAATCGTAAAATTTTAGGAGTGATCCTTATATATTGGTCAAAGTCCTCAAACCACCTCACCCCCCGGATCCTTGGCACCTTAGTTGGGTCAAGTACTATTCTATTGGTTGAGCCCCCCCTCGGCTCCTTGGCACCTTAGTTGGGTCAAGTGCTATTCTATTGGTTGAGCCCTAAAATAGAAATACGATGGCATGAATCCCTCTAGATGTCTACCCTCTCCTATTATTTGAGAACACAATTACACTCCTATCTCACCCGCCACTCCTTACTATGGGTAGTTTCGATAGGGCCCCCTTAAAGGTGGTCAAGAACATACCCAACCAAACCCCTATTCAATTAGAAGGGGATTGGAGATAGGACAGCTACTACAATGGGAGCCCTTCTATACATTCCATAGGCAAACTTGGAAACTGGTCATTTCCTCATAGTTGTTTCCAAAACCCTAAGATCCTACACCACCACCTCTTATCCTATGACAAGAGCCCACCTAGTTTGCAGGCAACTCCATGCAACCTTAAAACAGAGACCGACATTAAAACAATGACTTCATCCGACATGAAGTAAAAACACAGCTCTGCATGCATGTTACTAATCCTACATCATCTAATATTAACCTTGGTGCAATTGTATGCTAATCTTCATAAATTATTACAAGTTGCTATTCCTCAACAGCCTCTACAAAAAATCTTCCCAAGTGTTAACTGAAATATCCCCAAATGGGTCATCCTCTTCTTGGCCATTTAGGAGATAATTATTTTCCAACCAACTTTTGGAATGTGAAGCCCTTTTAGAATTGAACTTTTTCACTATCGTAAAAAATTGCTGATAAAGAAATGTGGTTCTAACTGGTTGAGCCAATTTTTCAATACATCCACATCAATTTTTTCCTTCCAATAAAAGAATATCAAATTTTACTAGTAACTTGAACAGTGTCAAGGCCCAAAGGTTTTGCTTGTTGAAGGAGATTGTATTGTGTGACTCACTGAAGAATTTGAGCAAACTAGTCTCTAGCATGCTGTTACTCTGCTTCTAGAAACACTTTCTCAAGCATCTCTCAGATAGGGATCCTGTATCCTAACATCATCTGCCATTTGAGATCATTTGAAACAGCAAGGATGGTCATT
>VDFB02176742.1:0-57057 GCA_007258455.2 Sequoia sempervirens
CCTCAACCATGTAAATTCAAATTAGGTCACACCAAAACACTTTTGTTGTGGATAGAAGTGAAAGTGGACCACACCACTCTTTATTTGGGACCCAAATCTATATCACCACACTAAAAAACGCTTCTACAAAAAATAAAAATCCATCGCAATTAGTGTAAACACCAAGGTCAGTTGCTACTCATGTAAACACTATTAAACTTTTAAGTAAATGCTTCCTTTGATCCAACAACTCATGGGAAAAAAATGCCACCTGAACACAATATGGAATATTCCACAAATACCTTAAAAACCAAAAACTCCTTCACAATATCTTTCACCTGAAGAATGCACACACCTAGTATACTTAGACAATTTTGTCATACATTGCAACTAAAGAAACTAACTTCCGAAGCACCAAACCTAAACAAAAATTCAATTGAAGAAAGATACCAAATGTATCAACACACCTTCAAATCTACAAGACCTAAAACAAAATTATGGAGAAACATGGAGAAAAAACATTTCTCCCAGACATCTTTGTAATACCCAATTCACACACAGGTGAACACAACTTCCTCTGTCTAACAATCTAGCACACCAAATTATGAATACAACACCGAACACCTCTAATCAACATTTATGAAATGCATAGGAAAATATTCAACCTAGAAGAAATGTGAAGTGACACTAGAACACTACTCTTCAGCCCATAACACACTTCAAGTCATTGTTTCCTCTTTTTATCAAATTTTCTCAAAAGCACTTGGAAACCAAGATCCAAAAACATATTCTCATCATCTCCATCACTTCCTCAACCATAGGAAAAAGCTTATCAAAGAAACACTATAGGTTGACACTAGTAGCTTACTAATGACAACATAATGCAACTAATTAAAGCATCATTAATGCGACAACATAGGAAATACCAACAACTACACATACTCTTGGAACACTCTTCTTCTCATACAGTTCACACCAATGGTAACACAGGCTTGTTGACATCAATGACAACACCAACTACTCATACTTGCAAAAATCTCCACCTTTGTCATTGATAGCAACACATGATGTGAGAAACCATCAACAACAACAACTTTGCTCCATACCTATTTCCTTTTCTCTTTTCTAATTACTTTCTCTCCCCCTTTCAACTTACCTTTTTTGCATGCTCTTCATTATTCTCTCCCCCTTTCTTAATTGGAAACTAAATATTTTTTACATGATTTTGTCTCCCCCTTTGGCATCAACAACAAAGGATAGAAGATTTACATCACTTATGTTTCTCCTTTGACATTAATCAACCTTCTAACAACTTCTTTGCAACTTCTATTTCTATACTACTTAGTATAGCCCCCCTTAGGATCACATACCATACTACACCAATCAACAACCACTGCATAATGACAACACTCACTCTCCATGACTACAATAACCAACAATGCCACTACCTACTCTCCTTGAGAGGTAGCCACCAACATCAGTCCAGACCAAAGAATGAATCTTGAAATCCACTAGACTGATGCATCTCCTTATCTAGTTTAAAGCAGGATGGGAAATAACCCCCAACTTCTTCTGGAGATACTCAAATTTATCTTTAGGAAGAGCCTTAGTGAATATATCAACAACCCTATCCTTTTTAGGAACATATTCAATATTAATCTCATTCTCTACAACCTGATCTCTTAGACAGTGATATCGGATTAAGATATTTTTTTTCCTTGAATGCATTATGAAATTCTTTGAAATATTGATAGCACTTGCATTATCATAGAAGATAAAAATTGGTTCATCATATGTATACCACCCTAATATCCTTCAATGTTTTCCTCATCCAAAACACTTGTGTGTTGTAAGATGCTTCTACAATGTATTCTATGTCTCCAGTAGATAAAGACACTGAATCTTGTTTCTTACTTAGCCATGACACCAATCTACATCCAAGAAAAAATGCACCTCCACTTGTTCTTTTTCTATCATCCACACAACCATCCCAATCTTTATCTATGTAAGCACGTAGAGAAAAATTAGTATCCTTTGGATACCACAAGCCATAATCTAAAGTGCCCTTCAAGTATTTGAATATCCTCTTCATTGCTACAACATGTGACTCTCTAGGATCTTCTTGAACTCTAGCCACAAGAAAAACTGCATGCATGATATTTGGTCTAGTAGTTGTTAGATATAGTAGTCCACCAATCATTGATCTACACTTGCTCTGATCAACCTTAGGAGATTCATCATTCTTGCTCAACTTGCAACTAGTAACCATAGGAATACACACTGGTTTAGAATCCTCCATTCTAATCTTCTTCAACATAAGGTAGAAGCTTCTCAAAGACACATTGGAGGTTGACACTAGTAGCTTACTAATGACAATGTAATACAACTAATCAAAGCATCATCAATGCAAAAACATAGGTAATACCAAAAACTACACATACTCTTGCAACAATATTCTTCCCATACAATTGGCACCAATGACAACACAAGCTTGTTGAAATCAATGACAAGAAAAACTACTCATACTTGCAACATCATGGTTGTTCTCAGAAGGTGTGAGAGAAAAAATTTCATATATAATACTCATATTTTTGGTAAGAAACAAACTTTGGAGGTTTGGAGGCACAACCATGGATGGTTGTAAGGAAATCCATATGGATCTATATGACCATAAAATTATAGTATTTTTTTTGCATCAACAAGCATACTCAACCTTCATACCTCAATTCCTATGCACATTCGTCTCAAAATGTGTGCTATCTCAACTGATTTGTGCAACAAATTTATTATTATTATTTTTAATTTTTGTGCAAAAATGTATAGGCATGTGCAGGGATGACCTCAACATTAAGCTTGCACAGTACCTTGTTGATTGCATCACTACATAATCAAAGCTACTCATGCCCATTTTTGGTGGTTTTTGGCTTCCAAATGGTGGTTTTCACCATTTCAAGTAGTTTTAGGGGAAAAAAAGTGGTTTTGGAATATTCCACTGCTAACAATAGCATGAGATCATAATGACATCATAAATTTTCAACCCCAAGTTTTCCCCTTCACTATTGAGTTGTTTTTGATTTTTGGTTGAACTTCAAGAGCCTCGCTCTCAAGCATATGGACTTCTTTTTCAGTGATTTTTTTCATTTTGTGTATTTTTCATCCTCTATTGAGTGGTGTAGTTTTTTGGTAGTATGATGCATGTATTTTTTAAAATTCAGATTCTCAAAGGACACCCTACATAGTTCTTATTTTTGAAACTTTAGAGGGTTCATTTGGGCTTATACAAACTCCTTTTTGGGTCCCATTTTTTGAACCTACATAATTTTTTGAACTCTATGTAGTGGTAATGTTAAATTTTCATGACTATGTTTCATAATTTTAAATTATGAGTATGTCTCATTTGAATTTTTTGTACATAAAATCCACTTTCTGGAATATGTAATGCACTAAAATAAAGTGCCATATCACTATATCATTTTAGAGGGGGCCGTCATTTGAATAATGGAGGTTTTCATTTTATTTTTTTGTCATTTTCTTAAGGTTTGAAAGGAATACTCTGTATATTTCTTCATTTTCTACCTCATGACATAAACTTGTAAAAACTCAAAACAATAAATAAGTCTATAAATGTACTCATATAAAATGCTACAATAACTAAATGTGTGTTCCTTAGGGAGGGAATTTTGTACTTACATTGAATCATAAAGTTAATAGGGGGTTGTGTAGTACCTTGATTTCCCATCACAACAATGGATCATCATGATTCTCGAGCTCATGCATGTGTTCCTTGATGCACACCTTTTTTAGTTTCTTTGACATATTTTTGGACTTGATGTTGGGTCTACATTCCTATATACCCCTTTGTGATTGATTTAAGTTTTTTTTCCTATACCCCTTCCTCATCAATTAAGGGGGAAATTATCATAGTTTTATGCTAATGATTCCTTGGTTTCAATGGAGTAATGAAGGAACCTTCTACTTTTTGGGGGTCACATAGACCTACTCTATTTATATCTCAGGTATGGGGGGATTATTTCAGTTGATCATATTTTTTGAGATTCTAGTACTTATTTAGCACACCATGATACACATTTTAGTAGTGAAGTATCTGCATCTTCAACTTCATAGAGTTTGATTGTTTTTGTTCCATCTATGTATTCATGGTTAATGATTGACTCAATTATTGGCTAGTTTTCCTTTTACTATTTTATGCTTTAATCACGTCTTTTGGTAAGTTTCAAAGACATTACCAATACCTTACATACCTTTTATATGTTTGTTATAAACTCTTAAGAAGTTTTAAGTATGTGGAAATAAAAATGTTATGTTGATATATTCCTATATGAATGCATGAATTTCTATGGAATTTAGTACATGATTCTATGTTTAATATATGATTGTTAATAATGCAGATGTCTTAAGAATGAGACTAAAACCTTGTATCAAGAAGGACTATTAACCTACAATAATAGGTTTTCTAGCTTGCAACATAAGGATTGTGAATGGTTGTAGAGGAGAAGTCAAATGGCCAAAGGAATGATGCTTTTAAATGGAAGAAAAGGTGATCATTTATTGATCAACCTACGTCACCACTTAACACTCTTGCTCATCGAATAAGACCACTAGCAGGAGAAGGATTCTACTCTCAATAGGATTGATTCATGACATGAATCTTGTTAGGAACATGTCTTTGTCATAACTGTTAAACCGTTGGGCATAGAATTCTAAATTAGTTTTTCTACTCCTACTTTATAGTTATTATTTTTTGTTTTAGACTAAGTCCTCTTCCTATCTTTGAGGGAGAGTGGACAATTTATTTATGAGTTTTTTTTAGTCTAAGAAGAATAAAAATCCTCATAGACCCTATATAGTGCGATTTGTTGTTGAGGAGTAAATCTAGTTGATTGAGTTGATAAGTGTTTATTAGTAGTCAATTGTTTATTTGTTACTAGTTGCAAGAATATATATGTGATATTGAATAAGAAATCTTTAGAAGATTCTTGTTGGATTGTATGTAAGAGTTCAGTGTTTATATGTGAAATGAAAGAAAAATGGGGGGAATCCTAGGTCCTAAGTGTAAAGAACCTAGGATGCAAAGGTGACCTTTTTCCAAATTTCATTAGGATGTAGATCACAAGGTGAATAGATTGAATTTCAACCATCAATGGTGAGCCAATCAAACTTGGATCTACATCTAAAGGGGGGATTGGAATGGATTGGAAATATTTTAGGATGATTAAATTGATGATCCTATATTCCCTAATACATAAAATGCAAGATCCCGACAACTGATAGACAAAAACAACAATTTGCAAGTGGATATGGGAAGTGTAAAGGATGAAAAAACTACTCAAAAAAATTGGTTTTGATGTGCCTAAAAGGACTCATTCGCCCAATGGAGAATGTGTCTTTGAAAGAGGGTCCTAATCAAAATTTGGGGTCCTTTGATGCTAGATGTAAGCTTGTATTTTCCACCTACAAATTTTTTAGAATGTTGGAAATGGATTCTGTGACTTAGTTTCCATAGGTTGACAAGAATGTTGACAAAAAATGCAACAATGAAAAATTGCTATTCAAGATCTATGTAATCCTTCAACCTATAATCTAGACATACACAAAGAGAGAGAAATATTTTGGCCATATAGGGGTTTTCCTCAATCAAACCCCATGAATAGTTTTCCCACTTTTATAATGGCAATGTTAATGATGAAAACCTTAATGGAAAGAAAGGAAATGATGAATGAATAATTTTCTAAAAACTCACCACCCTTCAATGGCTTCCTTGAAGGACTGAAGACATACACATCACTTCAAGGGAATTGGATCTTGCTTGCTTGATTTTCTTGAATGCTTGAATGCATGAAGACCTACAACACTTGTTAGCCTTCACATGACAACATAAATACACATAAAATTTGACATGATGTTAGGATCTTGATTGCTGCTATAGATGGTTGATAATATTGATCTTGAATACTCAATTATTCTCTTGAAAATAATGCTTGATCGTAAGTTATTCTCCAAATTATTGCTTAGCTTTCAAATGATAAAAATACTGTATTTATAGGTGTTTATCCAATTTCCTAAAAAATAGATTCTAAAAGTCGACACTTACAATTTGAATTTTTGACACTAAGATGTTGACAATTTCTAGGACATACATAATCTAGGGAAATTTAATGATTGAATGCATTTTTTAATATTAGTTCCCCTTTTAGAAAATGGTAATAATTATGCTTTGGAATGCATAATTTGGTAAATTAGAATCATAATTAAGTCCAATAAATTAAGGGACCCAAACATAATGTGAAATTGTAAAGGTATACAATTTTCTATACCCCACTTTAGTGAGAGTATGGACTTACACTCAAAATCACACTAAAGTAGATAAATATATGTCAAGATGGGTCCAAGTGCACAAATTTTTAAAAGATAGGATGACAAAGGATCAAGGGAGATGGCCAAGACCTTAGGATCTAAGATCCCATGGTAAACCAACATAGGCACAAAGGAATGCACACATGTAGTAACAATACAAGATATGCAGACATACAATGTCAAAATTAATGTAAAAAAAGAAAAAAGATGGTCTAACAAGTTATATTATACCTTAATATACATGTATAAAATACACTCACAAGGGCTAGTGAAGTTCAATATTCACTAGGTGAGCCCCCAAGGAAAAGATGAGAAGCACACACTAGGTCTACAAGGTGTCCACTCATAAAAAGGCGGGATTGATGCATAGGTCTATAAGTGTGCACCCACAAAAAGGTGGCATAAATGGGAAGGGCACATCAAGTCTACATGTGTGTATCCATTTTTCAAACCATACCAAAAGCTATACTCCTTGATAACTTTGGTAAGGTGCCACAAAATGATCATTGCTTCACAAGGATATAAAGTTGCATTAATTATATATGCTAAACACTCATGGAATATAACTACTTCACAAGGCTAGCAAGTTGCATTATGCTAGACACTTATGGAATACATGGTGCCACTAGCAAGAAAGTTGTATTATGCTCAGTGGCCATAATTATGAAAAGGTTTAAATGCAAAAAGGTAAACAATCAAGATAATCAAAGGGATTTTACTTAATGCATGGAAGGTCACACCTTAGGGAGCATCACACTTGACATCACCACTAAGAGAAGACTTAGTCGAGGAATAAAATATCATACCTTAGGGAATTGTAGCCATAACATTAGCATCAAGGAGTAAATCATATGTCGAGAAAGGTCACACTCTTATAGGACATCAAGCCCAAAATTACCACAAAGAAGACACATCACATGAATTAAGAAGATCACACTTTGGTTGACAAGGCTACACTTCATAGGATATTTATAGCAAATTATCAGTAAGAAGATACCATACAAACAATGATTGAGGGACTATATGCCCCCCCTTAAAATTTTAGTGTACTTGTTGCACTAACATTTTAAAGAGAAATGAAGAGATCCTAAAAAGGAATACACCTAGGAAAAGGAAACCTAACCCATTTCCCCCTAAGTGTAAGGACAAAAGGTGAGCCCACTGGATCATGATATGTTGCTCCTTGCAAAATAAAACGTGATTACACAAAACCAAGTTTTTACCCCCATGCATGGTAGTGAATATGTTATGAAACTACAACTGCCACGTGACCAGGAGCAACAACTAATTTTATTTGTTAATTGAAGAAAAATAACCGAGACCTCTTGTTATTTCTTGTATGTCAGGCTCTATAGGGACACAAATGCCTTGTTCTTTCACTCCACATCATTTTCCATTATAGCCAATTTGTTTCAACAGTTGATAACCTCTTCCATAAAGTTTTCCCATTTCTTTCAAGGAATGTGGTTTTTTGTAGTCACTTTCATTATAGGTAAATGTGTAATCCATGTTCTCCTTATTACTAGAAGTTGTTGAACTAATGTTTTTGATGATTCAGTGATAGATTGTGTTGATACCATTGTTGCTTCTTTCTCTTTTTTTGATTTGTGTGTGATATTTTATTTCCCCATGGATGTAGGTGTGAAATCTAATGAACTCCAAATATCATCCAACAACATTTTCACAGGTGAAAGGATTTCATGCTTATCCTCAACTTGTAAAGTTTTCACATTTGTATTTAGTTTCAATGTTGTTGAAGGGTTTTACATTCCCTTCTTAGTTTGTAAACAATTTTTAGATTTAGGGTTAGATTTTATTGTGTAAACCTTATTGTTATAAATGTATTACAACATACAATGTACCATTGAAGGAACTACAATAATTTCATGAATCAATGGTCTACCTAAGAGAAGACTATATGAAAGATCATGAGGCATGATATGGATAGGAGTTTGTAGTGTAACCTTACCAACCTTTACGACAATGATATAACACCAAGTGATTGATTTCCCACATTATCAATAACAAAAATATACAAAGAGTCTAGTTGAATTTTAGTGTTGTCCACTCATATTTAATCCAAAATATTTACACTAAAAACATTGAGCACCAAACCATTATAAAAAAGAGTACACCCTAGAATTTCAAACTTGTTAATGATAACCACTATCATAAAAGTGTTGGCACTCTCAAATTTGTGAATTTGAGATGCTTATATCAAAAATTTTGCCTCTACACTTTGATAAGTGCACATGATGAACTTGCCTAAATGACCTACTTTGGAGGGTCATAATTTGAAGCCCATTGATTTCTAAGAAAAATCCCTTTGGAGACACACTCATGTGTCCTATGTGAATGTGCACATCAATTTTCAGCTTCCCACGATGAGTTTTGTCAAGGTTTTGAAAAGTGAAGCTGGAGAGTTTTGTCACTGTTCAACTGTTCGCAAACTTTCAGTTTTGCAAAGTTGCCTCCCGTTTGAGCTTGAATTTTGTAACTGGTTGATCATCATGTCAAAATGATTGTTGTTTTACATTCTGTATACTAAAATTAGCTCACATGTCAGTTTTCAAGGCCTTATGAGTTGATTTACTATTTTTAGCAGATCAAAACCAAATAGAATTTCTTCAGTTTTGCATTGAAACCTTTTTGAGAGGCCAACTTTGAGCATCAATAAATTTTGATGGGAGATGTTTCAAGCTAATCCCTCTTGCACACGTACTCCCTATACCAAAATGAGCTTATGTGTCCAGTGGAAGCTTTCCAGGAGTTGATTTGATATTTTTCCAATGAAGTGATTTTGTAAGTTTTAACTGGTTTAAAACAGTTAATTGTTGCGGTAAGTTCAACTAAGAAACTTTGAGGTTTAATATCTTTCACCCCGTGAGTCATATTTCTGAGCCATATTTTTCATTGTATTCTTTGGACCAATGGCTACATGATTGCAAGTTTTTAGGTCTTCATGAGATCGTTTGATCAGTTTTTAGAGCCGATTCCGGAGCTTACTTGGCCAATTTTCAGCATTTTGCAAATAAGAGAAAACAAATTTTGATCACGACCTAATTCATGTTTTCACTTCTGAAGCATTCAAAAGTTGTCACAAATCAGATTGAGCCCAAAATTTGTTTCAAAACAAAAATTATTTTAACCGGACCCACAAAGGACTCAACATGCTTTGCATTGTTTCGAGATTGTGTGCTCAAGGATGTTTGAAGGAAAAATACATTCTCAGAATAAATGCAGAGGTTCCTAATGATATACATTGTGGGATATCTTCAAGCACAAATATTCCTATTCAAATATTGATGCAATATCTGAATAGCTTTGTGACTCCCCTAAAGGATTCAATGGGAGCTTTGCAGTGACAATTGAATATGCTAAACAAGAGACACTCCTGACATAGCAGCCTTGATGAAAAACTAAATCATTTTAGTAATTATATAGTGGTGTCATGATATTACATGAAAGAAGTGGAAAGAGATCCAATCAAGTGTCGATTTGATCAAAAAGGCATTCAAGACAAACAAGCACTTATCAAAAGTTTTATATATGTTTGGTGACATGGATTTAAAAATGAATGGATGGTTGTTCTATGAAAAAAATATTGAATCATCAGGAACCACTCTGCTCTATGTGAAAATCATAGTTCTCTGTTTAAAATTAATTCCTACACTCTAAACCTGGCTCGTTGAATACACTGATGGTGGTTAGATTTCCTTTGCTATTGTAAGCATAAGATTGTTCAAGGCAGTTTGCACTTATTGTGAATGCATCAAGTCCTTGGAGGGTGCACCTTCAAGCAATCCACTGAACTCATACATCTGATTTGGTGCCATTGTCCCAGCTGAAAGGGTTGACTTGATATTGCACATGGAAACTTTTACATATCCAATGTAAGAGCTAAGAGGGAGCTAATGGATTTTGTGCAGAAAATAGATGTTGAAAAGATGAATGAATATGCTACAGGAGGAAGACTTCCCTCACAAGTGGAAAGGATAGTAAGGCATTGCTATGCAGATTGAAAAGAGACCACATGGATAGCCATCATAGCATAAAGTGTAGAAACCCATCAATGCATATAAGGGGCGCCTCTGGAAATGTTGAAAAGTATTTAGCAACTTTCAAGGGCAGCAGACTTAGCGAAGTATAAAGGTAATTCTAAAATGCACCAGTATTGAAGGAAGGTATGTCGTGGCTGTAGCTACAGGGAACGCATACCCATCAAAAATACAAAATGCAGAAAGAAATGTATGTTTCCAGTGATGGCCTCTGTGCCAAATATCAAAAAATAGGACACCACGCATCATGAATGATGGAACGCTGTCCACAAAACTAGCACAATGCATAAAATGGATTCCTTGAAAGTGCTTTTAAAACCTTCAGGAAAACGCTAATAACCATCACATGAAGCAGGGTGTGCATAAAATGGAGTGTTGAAAAGGTTGTAAAAGAATTTAAATAAATGCAGCCAACATTTGGAAAGTACGCAGCCACTGAAAGAGAAGAAATTCCAGAGAAAACTGCAACTGGCAACAAGATAAGGACATCCATCAAAGCATGTTTATTGAAGAGGGATTCCTCTGAGAGGTAGCCAGTGCACTGCATGAGGGTACACACCAGATAATGTGGAGTGTGGGAAATGCTTTACAAACCCTGAAGCAAATACAACTGATGAAGGCATAAAGATCCTTCAAAGCATGAAGAAAATAGTGAAATGTTGAAGAGTAAGGAGAAACCCCACGCGCCCAGCTCATCAAAAAATGGGTTCATTAAAAGAAAATCTTCAGAATGTGAAGTCCCGCGCCAGTTGAAGGGGGAGTTTTGTCTTGAATGGAATGCCATTACAGCTGCCATACACTAGATAGACTTGTCTGAAAGTATTTTGGAACATTCAGCGCACCAGTGGAGGAGGGATGCCTCAGAAGGTTTTCAAGTAAATGAAAATGAAGGAAGAATGCCGCCATTATTAGATTGAGAGTTGCAGAGCAAACAACCGATGAATAGAAATTAGGGCAATAAACAAGATGAACTTCCAGCTAGATCATGGCCGTTCCTTGCCAATTCATGACTTCAAAGTGCTCGATCTTTAAATCCCGTGAAATGTCGAGTTGGTGCCACGTGGCATGTTGCGGGCCCAGATGGAATTTTTGTTGAACGGTGAATGTTAATGTTTCCCGATAAAGGTTTGATAAAAACACCTTCGCCAAATATAATTAAAGTGCTCGAGGTGAATGTGAAGTGGGCCCCTCCAAAAATTAAATGCATTTGATTTAAAAGAGCCCCCATTTGTCTTATAAAAGGAAAAAACATTTAAAGTTAAATGTTTTATTGAAGTTTTGTCAAATAAAATTCAATAGGAGGGTGGGACCTACTCGAGGGTGGGACCTACTCTATTTTCTCAGTAAAGGGGTGGAGTTTTAAATGAAAGGAAGGGTGCATGATAAAATGTGGGTAAATTAAATGTTGTTTTATGCAACATTTAAATGTTTTTACTCTAATGGAAAATATTTTGAACTAAACTATATGAGGTAAAAGAAAACATTGAGGATGATGAAAATATTCTAATATTTTCACGTCAAGAAAGTAAAGTGAAAGCTTTCAGGAGAGGTCTTTATGGCTGGACATTTTAAAAAATAAAATGCTAAGTAAATGTAAATGTCAAAATGAGCTTTTCATGGGCAAATGTTTTCATTAGTGCCCAAAGTGAAATAAAAACCTTCACCGGATAAAGTGCATGTGATAGTGCACGAAGGAATGTTTTAAAGTGAATAAAGATTCACTTTATGAAATATTTTGTTGGTTGTGAAAATATAAAATGCAAGCTGCAGCAAGAAAAAGAACAGAGATAAGAGTTTTCACGGGAGCAGAGGCATTTTCATGTAGTTGCTAAATGAATTTGGAGATTCTCCACATGGGAAATTTTTTGTTGCAAATAGAATAAAGGAAAATTTGAGAGGGAAGCAGAGAGACGAGAGAGGCTTTTCAAATTGTTGATCAACAGTGAAGAGGTTTCCATATGACATTTTCGGATCAGCTTTAGGGCTTCTTCTAGATCTTCTCTTCTATTTCTTCTTTTCTCTTCTCATTATTCAAGGTTATGAGGTTTTGTATGGGGCTGGGTAGATAGAAAATGTCAAGTTCTGAGTCATTTCTTGAGTCTGTAATCTATAATTTGTGATTTCATGTGCAAATATAGCCAGTTTATGCAAATAATTCATGAAAGTGTGTGCACATTCATGAATATCTTCAAATTGTCTCCATACTTGTACAAGTTTAATCATATGAATTCAATAATACAAAGTATCTTTGAGTTTGTCATCTCAAATTTCATGAGATTGTGTTATTTGTTTATGGGTCTATTTCAAATAAATGGTTAAATATTTTGAGTAGATAACAGTGATTTCAAGTGTGCAGGTTGGATTTGGTAAGGAGAGTTTGATTGATAATATGAGTGGGATTGTTGGTGTAAGGAACTAACAGTTGATGCAAGACATTAAAAATTTAAATCCACTAGTTGAATGTCATTTGCTGATGAATTTTTTTTATATGTTTGACTCCATGACCCAGATTTAGCACTAATTTATCTTGCAGCTTAGTGCATCTTAGAAACATTTTATAAATTCAAAATCATTCTAAATCCCTATGTGTCATAGTTATCTCATGCTCCAAATGGTTGATATTACTAATGAACAACCAATTGTATTTGGTATTATCCTATTATGTTGAGCTATTAAATGAGTTTGTCTATTGTTGTCAATGTTGTTTATGATACTAGTGCAAAGGTTGTAAATACATTAAGGGATCACCCTCCCGGGTCTTGCAGAGCCCAAAGTGTAGGAGGTCTTTGAAATCCTCGTCAGTTGGTCCATGTCCTTCGAGTTGCCATTGATTGGAATTAGCAATTTCATAGGTAGATTACAAGACCAACCTGGTTACAATAAAAACAACCAACAAAATGGCGACTCTGCTGGGGACAATTGTCATTCTCTAGTTGCAGCCGGTTATCTCATAGAGTCGTATTATTGTTTGCCATTTTGAATTTAGTTCAAATATTGAAGGATTTCAAGCCTGAAGAAAGATTGTTGTAGTGAACTTGAAGATTTCAAGATCTGTGGTGCTTTTCTAGTGAAAGGAACTTAGAAAGAAAATTATCTGTGAAAGAACTTCATGTTGTTTGAAGTTCAGTCCTCTAAGAAGAGAGGTGGCGAATCTGTCAAGAAGAACCTGTTAAAGACTTGAATATAGATCCAAATCTACAATCAAAAGACAATTTGCAGTAGCTGCAACATTTCTAGGTATTCTTCATTCTTGGTTTTCAAGAAAATTGTATATGAAAACCATATTTAAACATCTTAGAATAAACCTTGCTTCCCTATTGAGTGATTAGCACTAAGAGAGGGAAAGGAACAATATATTTAGTTTTCATACTTCTGAATTGTAATTTGCAGCTTATGTATTATGTTGGAAAAGTATGCTAGTTTTTAAGTTTTCCTATTAAATAGATCTTAAGCATAGATGCATTTGCATTATGCATTGTAACATTCTAAGATCATGATAAAAGATAGACATAGGGAAAATGAATGATCGACTCTAGAGTTGATATGTGAATTGTGAAAGAGGCATGTTAAAATGCTTCAATATATGCATCCTAGTATGGTTTTGGATGGAACCATGGTTTGTGATCAGTCCCAACTAGATGGTCAAAGAAGTTTCAACACTGGAAGGTACAGAGCCATCAATTTTAGTGGAATCTATGGTTAAACCCAAATGACATTCCAGCTAAAGTCAGAGATAAGTTACCGAGATTCACTGGTGACAAGTCTGAATTAGCAAATAGACATCTCCAATAATTCAGTAATGTGATGGAAGATTATGAGGTTGATTATGAGGATGTGATCATGAGACTATTTGTTTAGTCCTTAAGAGGAGATGCAAGGGAGTGGTTCTCCTATCTACCATCTTCCTCCATTTATTCATGGGAAGAGTTTAAGGTAGTATTCCAGGAGCAATTTGGAGAAAGGATTGACCCTATTCTGATAAGGAAAAGGTTCATCAACATGGAGAAAGGAAAAGATGAATTAGTCCCATATTTTAACCTCATATTTTCAAAGATCATAAGAGAGATTCCTAAAGACATAAGACCAAATGATGTTGAGTGTTTGGTCGTGTACTTGGGAGCATTTGAAAAGAAGATGAGTTTCTTATTGAGAGACAAAGAGCTTGCAACCCTACACCAAGCATATCAAATTGCTATGGATATTGAGAACAATTTAAGATACTCAATAATGAAAGGAAATAGGGTTGTGAGTGCTGGTCATCCCAATACATCTCATGCATATAGAGCACATGGAGAAAATAATAGAAGTGCTTGTCAAGATGCTAATTCTACTGCTCTGATTTCTCCATCATCACAACATGCAAATTATAGTGAGTTTCACGCTAAATGTCAACAAAATTTGAGCACTATTGATCAAAAGTCTTTTGTACAAGAATTGTATGAAATGAAGAGGCAAGAGGGAGAATCACCATATAAGTTGTTTCTGAGATTTTTGGATGCTTTGATAGGAGTCCCCAAAAATTTTAGACCTGAGGAATCTATGTACATTGATTTGTTTTGTGATATTTATGAACCTAGGCTGAGTACTTTTCCAGAGGAATTGAAGCCCCATGACTTTGATCAAGTTCTTGATTGGATAAGGATGGTGGAATCATCCAAATATGGTTATGCACAAAATGTAGATTCTCAAAATGAAGACAATAGTTGTTCTCTTGAGGAAAATCATACAACTATGCAAATAAGTGAAAAGAACACGTTAGAGGATGAACATTGTAATCAATTCATGCTCAACATATGTGCAAATCCTTGCAGCAGTGAGGAAAATGATGACACATGGGATGATGACATAGTAGATATGCAAGAATGTTTCTCTTGTGATGTCTCAGATGATGGAAAAGTAAGTGAAAAATAGAATGCTATCCCATGTCATGATGTGATAAGTGATTACAATGTATGCATTGCTGATACACCATTACAAAGCAGTGATTATGATTTTGAAAGTGTAGCCTCAAGCATTTATTCTAAAGATTTTGAACATGGTTCAAGTAGTGATAATTTGTCTTGTGATGAAAATCATGACGAGGCTGATATCTCTGACTGCTCCACTGAAGATTGTGATTGCCTTCCTGAGGGTGATATGGAAGTATATTCTTCACTTGAAGAATACAATGATATAAATGCTCATGGTGAATACACTAAAAACATTGAGCACCAAACCATTATCAAAAAGAGTACTCCTTAGAATTCCAAACTTGTTAATGATAACCACTATCATCAAAGCATCATTTTGTTTCTATTTTTCCAAAGGAGGTAATTCACTTTGATGAAAGACAATTTCCAGATTAGGTAAATTCATATTCTCAATCAAAGCTGCCACATCATTTGGTTGTACACTAGGAGGGATGACAACTTTTTGCAAGGAATTTTGAAGCATATCATGGTAGGTTGGTGATGATTGGATCAAATCCCAAAGGGAGATCTTAGTAAGAGTGTTACGAAGTTTCTCAATCAGATCAAATTATTTGCCACTACATTGTGGGATACTAGGTGTAGGTTCCAGGAGATATGGTTGAGACAATGGAATGGATGTTGGAGTTTTTCTTGGTTTTTGTAGTGATAAAAAATGTATCCCTCTACATTTTTACACTTGTTTGGGACCTCCCTATTAAATTGAGCATAATGTTGCCTTGATTTAGTGTTGTAATGTGTTTAACACATTCACATTAAGTCTTGGGCCCTTGTAAACTTAATGAACCTAGTTGTTCATTTTTTAGGGTGTTGTAAAGTGTACCTTTACACTTTCACACTAATTTAGGGTTTCATTAATTAATTGGGCTTCTTTATGCCTTAATTGACCTTATTTTGCATCCATGAGACTTAAGTAATGCATCTTTCTAAAATTAATCTAGGCATTTACCAACATCCAATCATAATTCATGTGTTTTTGGGTTGTGTGGTCTAGATTTAGTGATTTGGGACTTATACGCCACCTTGAGCATATGGGTCCCACCTAAGTTTCAGGGCCTCAATCTGGATTTTACAATAAACTAAGCATTTCTTGAAAAATGTGTCCCAAGCTTAGCTTAATGGGACTCATACGCCAAATCTGGCGTATGAGTCCCACTTAGCGTAGACCTAAATTAAATTCAAATTCTTGGTAGGATTTTATTCTCCTAGATCTAATGTTGGCTTGTAGTGTTGTAATTTCAAGAAATTTGGCATAAAAAAGTATAAATACAAGGTTATTTCTCTCATTTTCCACCTAGCAACCAATCAAGTGACCCACGACTTTCATGAGAGCATTCCTTATAGAAAATTTGAGTTCAAAAGAGCATACAAGATTTTACAAGAGCATTCAAGAGTCTTCAAGAGCTGATTATCAAGTGTTTTGGAGCATAATTCAAGTATCAAGCATCATGCAAAAATTAAATCTCAATCTATAATTGGAAAAGTAATTTTTTTTTTATTAAAAAAGATTTCCGTAAATGTATGACATGCATAATCCTTTACCTTTTTACAAGTGCAACAAGAATGCATCCATGAGACAACGAAACAAGTCATATAATGATTCATGCTATGATACATATCCAGTTTTTGAATATCATAAAGAAAATAAAGTATTTAATCAATCTTCAATTGCCATAACCCAATGGTCTTCTACAAGTTGAAGGCCAAAAGCATGGTTAAAGTGCTTTTCCCACCCAACCATGAAGCATAACACTTCCCCGGGGTTCTTCCTAACTCAAAGAACACCCAGTCCTACATGAGGCACCTAGAAACCAATAATAATAATGCAAGAGGGAAACTCTCAATGCATGCCTAATGCCTTATATGCACTCTTATACTAGAATGAACATATTTATTGCATACAGGATGTCGCAGATAAACATATAACATAAAAAAGTTCTAGGAATTCATTATTCGTCTATTTCAATGGTACAACTTGCTTTGGCCAAAGCATTAATACAAAATTTGGTTGATCTTGGAAAAGAAGATCACCTTCTCTGTTAACCCACATTTGACATCCTATCCCAGAAGGTAAGCTTAAAATTTATCAAACACAATAATTTCAACAAGAAAGATGAAATTGCATAGAATAAGGACCATATGTTATAATAGTGCATAACATGCTCAAGTGCACATAGCATGAATAATAAGCAAGAATACATAACCTTTGGTGCCTAACTCGCACAGGGTAAGAATACATAATTTACTTGTAGTTCCTTGCTTGCACAAATCTTGGATACAATGAGAATTACTCATTCAATTTTATATTCTATAAACATGATAAGTGCATCTATCGCACAAGTGCATTGCTCGTAGAAAAGGTGAAATATACATAAATTAAAATAATGTTGTGCTAGTGATCATTACTAGATCCAATAAACATAATGAGTATCAAAAGTATATCTCACATATAAATATGAAATGCAATAATTACTAAAGTGCTTTATTAAAACAAAGGACAAATCCAAGGCTACCGCAGACCTGTCGGAAAAAGGGGATGAAAAGGGTAAAACGTGGTCTTCGTTGTTTGGTGTTAAGCCAAATGACAAATCATATTTCCCCGCTGTGCGTATTCTTTCTGACCCGGGGTCAGGAAAGTTTTCTATTTTTGTGTCGGACAAAATTATAGACCATAATATTGCAAAGATGGAGAATGTTCTGGTCGGAAAGTTTTTGGGTCCTAGACCTAATATTGAAGTTGTAAGGGAGTTTGTTAAGAACAAATGGAAAACCAGTGGACTGGTATTGGTGGCGGCGCTTCCTAAAGGATTTTTTTCCTTTCAGTTCACTTGCAAAGAGGATTCCAGGGCTGTCAGGAGTGGTGGCCCTTGGGTTATCGGAAAGTCTTCCTTGGCCCTGAAGAAGTGGTCTTCTAGGGTTGATTTGTCTGACTCCATTTTTGAAATGGTGCCAGTTTGGGCTAGATTGCCTGGTTTTCCTTTGGAATATTGGAATACGAATATATTTAATGGGATTGCTAGCTCCTTTGGAGAACTCTTGTCCATTGATACAATGACTACAGCCAGAAAGAGATTGGTCTTTGCTAGAATATGTGTAGGGGTCTCTCAAAATGCTGATCTCCCCTCATCGATTAACATCCAATCCAAGCTGGGTGTTTGGAAGCAAGCTATTGAATTTGAGACCACACCCTTTGTTTGCTTTAAATGCCGAAAGTCTGGGCATTGGGCAAAAAAGTGCCCGCTAAACAATAAAAGTGAAAAGGAGAAAGTTGCTAACCCTAAGACTGTATGGAGAAAAAAATCTGAGGAGAGGAAAATTTCTGCCCCTGGTGCGAAGGAGAATCTTGAAAGACACACTTCTGCTCCTGATCTGAAGGAGATCCATAGATGTTTGCATAAGGATGCTTGCCCTGGTATAGAATGTACTAGCTCTTCAAATCCTAAGGATCCTAAATCCATGATCTCACCACATGTGGATAGTAAGGAAAAAACTTACTCTGTGGAGGGAGCCCGGGATATTCAGAAGAAGGTTGAAATAAGCTGTGAAGAAACAGGTTTTGTCTCGCCTTCACCTTTGGTGTTGGCCGGTAAAATGAATGTGCCTGGTCTTGAGGATATACCCATTAAGGGTTTGTCCCTAGAGATAGGAATACCTTTCCCTTCTCAAATTCTTACTGATAGCCCTCTCTCCAAAGGGGAACAGGATCTGGATAATGCCACTCTAGAAGTTGTGAGGGATACTTTTGATACCCAAAGCATGAAAATGAAAACACCTAATGTTAATGTTCTAGAAGCCAAGAATGCCTTAATGGATACCCTTCCTTGGGACCAGAGGCTTTTTTCTGAGAAGGGTTGGGAATCAGGAAGAGAGTTGGAAAGCCAAGATGAGACTGAATGGGAGGAGGTTATTTCACATTCAAGGTCAAAGAAGGAAAGAAAAAAGAGGATGGACACCTCAAGTGGAATGATCACAAGAACTAGGGCCAAGGAAAACTGTGGGATAATAAGCTAAGCTAGGGCAAGAGATCAGAAAAATGGCAAAGGGAACACGACAGCCTTCAGGATATTGCGGATGGGATCCAAATGACCATCCCAAAGATTCTTCAATCCCCAGGTAAGAAATGAAAATCATGTCTTGGAATATAAGAGGGATAAATAGCTGTCATACAAAGGATGTTTTGCAAAATTTTGTTAGGGACCACAAACCTGACATTCTTCTTATTCAAGAAACAAAAATGCCTAAAGATAAAGTAGAATGCTTTAGAAATTTTCAGAACTGTGGGGCTCATGGGAATAGTTCTGTTGGTGCTTCGGGGGGAATTGTTACTTTTTGGAACAAGTTGTTTGTTAGAGGTGAGCCCTTAATGGAGAATGGTAATCTTGTGGCAACTAGATTTACCCACATAAGAGACAATTTTTGCTGGATTCAATCCAATATATATGCCCCGAATTGTAAGAATGCTAGAAATTCCTTTTGGTGTGAGTTGTCTTCTTTTTGAAAGTGTTTTGCTAATGAGCACTAGGTGGTCATAGGAGACTTCAATACTCCTCTCCTGAATGATGAAAAATTTGGGGGTTCTCAAATTAACTGGGATAGCAAATTAGGCCTCTCTGACTTCATTAATAGTAATGCCCTGATAGACCTTGATCTGCAAGGCGCTTCATATATTTGGACTAATAGGAGGGTTGGGCCTAATTTGATCCAAGTGAGACTCGATAGGGCCCTTGTTTCTAGTCAATGGTTTATAGACTATTTTTGTGCTTTAAAAGCTCTATCAAGGGTGGGATCTGACCATTTTCCCATTTGTCTAACGGTGGATCCTACCAAGGTGAAAAAGAACTCCCCTTTCAGATTCAAAATTTTTTGGTTATCTCATCCTCATATCTTTGAGGAAATCAGGAGGTGGTGGAATATTGATATTTCTAGCACAACTATGTTTAGGATTGCAAAAAAATTAAAGGAAGTGAAATTTAATTTGAGGAGATGGAAAAAGGATGCCTTTGGGAATATATTTGGAATTAAGACGGACATTCAGGGTAAACTTCAGGAGGTCCAGGCTAATATCCAGAAATGGGGGTACATTGATAACTACAGAGAAAAGGAAAATGTACATTGATAACTACAGAGAAAAGGAAAATGAACTTCTCACTCAGTTGCATGACATCATTGCTAAAGAGGAAGTTTTTTGGCGGCAAAGATCTAGGGTGTCTTGGCTGACTGAAGGGGATAGGAACACCTGATTTTTTCATCTGTCTGCTTTGAAACATAGGGCTGCTAATAGAATTGCTTACATTGATGTTAATGGGACTAGGTTTGAGGAGGAAGATGATATCAAGAAACAGGCAGTCCTTTTTTTCAATAACCTTCTTTCTTGTAATGGAGAGATTGTGCCTGATGCTCAAGACTCCTTGCTTGAGGCTATACCCCAGGTGATAGGTCATAATGAAAATTCTATGATCACTGCTATCCCTTCCAAGGCTGAAATAAGGAAAGTCATTTTCTCTTTTGATGGCAATAAAGCTTCCGGACCTGATGGGTGTCCTTTATTCTTCTTCCAAGTGTTCTGGGAAATTGTTGAGTTGGATGTTGAGAAGGCTATCAAGAAATTCTTTGGATCAAGATGTCTTTTGAAAGAACTTAATGCTACTTTTGTGGTCCTTATTCCAAAAAAAACCTGGGGCTTTGGAGTTTCAAGCTTTTCGGCCTATCAGTCTATGCAATTCTATCTATTAAATCATTTCGAAGGTCTTAACTACAAGAATTCTTTCTTTACTTCCTCAAATGATTTCCCTGTAGCAGAATGGTTTGGTGCCAAGTAGGTACATTCTGGACTCAGTTATCACTGTTCATGAGAATTTACATTCTTTAATGGTCTCGAAGACTGAAGGGTTCATTCTTAAACTAGACATTTCTAAAGCCTATGATCGGGTAGATTGGAATTTTTTATTTAAAATCCTGGTCAAGTTTGGTTTTAATAACAGAGTCATCCAGCTGATAAACTAGCTTGTTTCGACGGTTACTACTTCTATCATTGTGAATGGGTCACCTTCGAGGTTTTTTAGACTTCTAGAGGTCTTAGACAAGGAGATCCTATCTCTCCTATTCTGTTTACAATTTTGGCTGAATGTTTGGGAAGAAATATTAAAAAGCTTATTGATCAAAGATCCCTTGTTGGTCTAAGGCCTTCCTCTTCTCTTCTAACCTGTTCCCACCAACAATTTATTGATGACACCATTCTCATGGGAAGATCTACTGTGACTGAAGCTAAGACTTTCAAAAGGATTCTGAATCTTTATGAATCTGCTTCTGGGCAAGTTGTTAACAGGGCAAAGAGTTCAATTTTCTTCCTCAACACTCCTGAGCATAGACAAGTTAAACTTGCTCGAATTCTTGGCTGTTGGTTTGAGCCTCTACCATGAACCTATCTTGGTTTGCCTCTATGCTTTAAACCCTCAGACTCATTCTAGATCTCTTTGGTTGAAAAATTCAATAAGAAGCTGTCGGGATGGAAAGGAGCTCTTCTCAGTCAAGCTGGAAAAATTCAGCTCCTCAAGGCTTCTTTGCAAAATTTACTTGTGTATGCTCTCAGTTTATTTAAAATTCCTGCTAAATATGCTGAGGCTATTGAAAAAATTCAGAAAAGGTTTCTCTGGTCTGGTGTGGAGGATAAGAAGAGACTGCCACTTGTAGGTTGGGACCTGGTGTGCAGACCCAAATCGAGAGGTGGCTTGGGCTTAAGAAAAATTAAAGTGTTGAATCTATCCTTTCTTGCTAAACAGCTCTAGAGAACTCTTACTTTGAGAGGGGAATGGCAAGATACCTTAAAAGCCAAATACTTTAGCAACTGTGAGTCTCTTAATGATGTTATTAATTCTTCTTTTTTACCTCATGGGTCTATCTGCTGGAATGATATGAGTAGAGGTAGAAAGTTGCTGGAAATGGGGACTAGTTGGCTTGTTAGAAAAGGAAATAATGTTAGATTTTGGGAAGACAGATGGCTTTTCAAGGATCCTTTAATCAGAAATGAGAAATTCAGTAAATGGATGAATGATTGTAAAAGAGAATTCAGGGTCTTGGTCAAATATTACTGGAGGAATGGGGATTGGGTTGATTTGAAGACCATTAGTCTGGATCTTAGCCTTGTTCAGTCTGCCTTCAGGGCCCTAAGATTGGTTCAACACCAGGTGGTTGATCTTGCTGTTTGGATAGACAATCCGTCTGGCATTTTTTTAGTTTCTTCTGCTACTTCTATGATGGTTAGTCTACAGGAGCCTCCGCCCTTCTGGGCTAAGGCTTGGATTAATCTCTTGATTCCTAAAATCAATATTTTCCATTGGATCATGCTACAGAATAAGATTCTCACTTTGGACAATCTTGGCAAGAGAGGAATTCAATTACCAAACATATGCTACATGTGCAGGAATGATGCTGAGACTGTTAATCATCTTTTCCTTCATTGTCCTTTTGTTTCACACATTTGGGGCAAAAATTTTGCGCATCTTGAAGTGGCTTGGGTTTCCCCTGCTTCGGTCGAAGATTTTTTCTTACAATGGAAAGCTCCATCAAAAAACCCTTTTGTGTGTAGGCTCTGGTCTTTTGTTCTACCTTTTGTTTCATGGAGTATTTGGAAGGAAAGGAACAACAGAGTGTTTACGGAAAAAGAGAAATCAGAGGAGGACTTGTATGAAAAAATTGTTAGTGCCTTAAAGGAAAATTTATCTTTAATCCCTAGAAAAATGGTTGATAAAGTTACTTGGTCTCCTTTTGATATTGCTACTGTTGAAAAGTGGAATTTGAAATTAGTTGCTTTAAATGTCTCCACACCAGCCTTTTGTGGGAGGGAGAATGCTAGTTGGACTTTGCCGCCTTTGGGTTGGGTGAAAGCCAATTTTGATGGTGCTGCAAAAGGAAACCCTGGGAAAGCTTGCAGTGGGTGTGTCTTAAGGGACAATACGAGGGCTTTTATTACAGCTTTTGTTGTGGACATCGGTACCCAAACTAATCATGTTGCGGAAGCTGTTGGGGCTTATCACGCGGTTAACTTGGCCTTCAATATGAATACGAAATGTCTTTGGTTGGAGGGTGATTCTAAGAATATAATAAATTGCATTCTTGGGCTTACCCCTCCTTCATGGACCATCAAAAAGTGGATCGAAGATACAATTGCCTTATTAAGTAAATTTGACAAAGTGAAAGTTCCCCACGCCTATAGAGAAGCCAATAAGGTGGCGGATTACTTTGCCAATGAAGGGGTCAAGAAGGGCGAGGAAAACACGTGGAGGAAGAAAGATTACCTCCATTCTAAGGTGAAAGCTCTAATTTATTATGATTCAATGCATGGAAGAGAAGTTTGTCTTTGCCATGATGAAGCGGATAAAGATTATGTACGTCAATTTCATTAGATTTGATGGGACCGACGTCATTTTCCTTCTCAAGAAGAGTTTCTGACATGCTTTCTTGGTGTATGGGAAAATATGCTTAAATGGGACCCAGAGCAATAGTAGGGTATGGTATAATAGAGCTTTGAAGATGGGGGGAGAGAGAAAATGTGTTGAGCCGAGCTGCTTTCAAGAGCACAGAAAGAATGCTAAAGCTTGGGAAAAAAATTGAAAAGGGAAGTTTAGTCCCATTTTTGGAAAAGCTCCATGGAACTGATGAGATGGTGTTGGACTATTTCGCCAAAAACTAGAAAAATGGTGAGATTGTGTTGTTTAGCAAGAGTGTTAAGCTAAATGAGCAAATCGTCGGTGAGATCATTGGTCTTTCGACTGAGGGTGTGAAATTTTATCGGGACCGTCGGTTCTCTGATGAAGTGGTTATCAGATTTCCTAAAAAAGATAAGGAGAAGGCTAAGTTGGTTAAGGTTGCCAATAGCTACTTTGATGTGGAGTCCATTAAATCAATCTGGAGGAAAGTTTTGAGAGTCATTATGGAGTACATCACGGTTGATGGGTGCTTCACTAGGGCGTATGGTTATCACTTTGCCATTTTGAACCACTTCTGTCACAAGGTTCGTATCTCTTTTCCTTTTTATTTATTCTTTTCTCTGAAGAATTGCCTTGATGAAGTTGAAAGAAACCCTAGGTGGATTTCTATTATTCACCCTGGTTTTGTTAGGCTCATCTTTGAGCATTTTCAAAATTTACCTGCTTTGCCTAAAAATGTTGCTTTTGGGGAATTGGACGATGAGGATACGAAAAGTAGCAAGGAGAACAATCCCCTGACCCCTCTTGCTTTTTCCCTTGTTGGATCTAAAACCACTGTTCCCCAGTCCCTTTCTTGTCGAAATGTCCTTATGGGTTATGCTCCGCCTTCTTGTCCTAATCCGCAGCCTTCGCTTGATTTCCCTATCCCGGGTTTTGCTTCACCATCTTGTCTTAATCCCTAGCCGTCTCTTGGCTGCCCTACCCCGGGTTTGGTCTCTGGTTTTAAAGGTACCTCGGTTATGAAATTGGTCTTGTACTCTGGGAATTCTCTGGAAATTCATTCTAATAAACCTATGGTCAGTAAAGAGTTGGCCCCTAGTGCCCTTGCGTCTGGAAGATTTGTGAATGCCCCTAAAAATTCCCCTAATCAGGGCAAAATTAATTCTGCCCTGAATAACCTCAGGCCTAAGGACATAATGGGTGTGGCAGAAAAAATCACTGATGGTTTTTTCACTATTCTTAAGTGGGCCCAGAAGGAAATTTGTGCTTTGAATGGTCATAATAGAGATCTCAGCAACAAAGTCATGGATTTGGAGCAAAAGGTTAGCTAGAGTTGTAATGAGAATGAAGGACAGGACACCCCCTTACCGGGGAAAAGACAACAGTTGCAGAAGGAAAGATTGACTAGGCTGGAGAGCAATATGTCCAGCCACTATGGCGAATAATCATAAAATTGCTAGGCACAACACCATTATCATCAATGCTATGGTGGGAAAGTTGGAAAAAAATCAAAAGGGTTCGTTGGTCGTGGACTTGGATGTGGACAGAGGTTGTAGCAGAGCTGCTGTTGAAGGGATTTCGACTCGCACCCTGGCTAATACGAAGAGGAAGGCCTCTGCTTCTCCACACACAGTTCAAATCCTCAAGCAGGGGTTACAGGATATGAGTGAAGTTGAAAAGGAAGCCGAGGAGTTGATGAACACCTTGGAGTAGTGCTGCTGTGGTTGTTTTTGGATTTTTGGCGGTCCTTTTTTTGGACCCTGTTGTCTCTTTTTTCTGTCATTTCCTTTTTTGGGACAACTGTCTGTTTGTTCAAACTTTTTTATGCTCTATCTTTGTTTGTTTTAACTTTGTGGTTTCAGGTCCCTGTAAAACCTGTTTTTTCCTTTTCAAAAACAAAGGAATCAAGAACTTATCCTAGTGCATCACTTGCACAAGGACAACAATATTATGAAATATGTATCACTCACATTAGTTTAGTAAACATTTCTTGTTCAAGTGAAGATATAAGTACAGTTAAGGCAACAGTTTTCTATGATATGCATACAATTATTCATACAGATGTTTCATTCACACAAAGCACGAGAAGTGCATTATTGCACAAGGATCATTCTCATATAGTACATACTTTCACTAAGAACAATCAAGCATACATGATTCAATTACATCAATCACTTCTTACCCTATTTGATAGACAAATCAAATTATTTATCAATTCAATTTCTATCATGAATTACTAATGAAGATTCTCAAGACATCAAAACCTTTCATTTTCAAAAGATCTTGTGGATTCTATCAAATCCATTTCCTATAGGAATAAGATGTTTCTCAACAATCATCTTGCCTATAAAACACGCTTCTTAGGTTTCCCTATCCTCAATAAGGCTCAATTAATATTTATCCATTATCAACAACTTTATTTACTTCATAGGAGTTCTTCCTTCTTCCTTTCATCAAGAAGTTATCCTTTTCTTCTTCCTCTTGTATCTTACCAACTAATTCATCCTTTAAGTCATCAGAGAGAGCTCTCTTCACAATATACTTTTCTTATTAATTCACTTTCATTTCCACCTCATTATTCAAGGATCATTCAAGGGTTGTCACTGTATACTATCCATCTTGGCTCACTTCAGATAACACTATAATTTATCCATCTTGGCTTATTTCAAATAGTCACCATCACCCTTATTAGCATTTCTTATGAAATTGCGGCTAAGGTGGAGAGGTCTCATACCTAGAGATTTTTGAATGATCATACTAAATTTAAACTTCCAATTGGTTCCAACCAACCATCTAAGAATCTTGACCCACAACTAGGGTTTCCTTTTCAATGCATCAAGTTCATATGTTATACAACCTAAGCACAATAGACTTGAGGTCTGAGTGTTGAACCTAAGTTGCTCTGATACCACATGTAAGGGTTTAGGATTAACTCACTTACTAATTATAAACCTCTTCCTAAAATAATTTAATGGAACCAAATAATTATATAGTAATGAGAACTAAGAGGAATAATTATATAATTCACATCACCTATAAGAGTGGAAGAACATTTTCATCCATGAATGAAGGTCTATCAAATAATATAAATGGTTTGTTAGTATAAATAAGCATCATCTTTACTCAAAGTAAATACTTACAAGTATCTCATATTTGACTAGTCTAATGTTGCAAACACAAGATAGAATTGCTTATCCATGTGTCAAAATCCTAGACCTGCAAGAAAATGTTAGTGAATAGGGGTTTGCCTTGGTCAAACCCCATTTTGGTAATGAAACCTTGAAATGAAATGAAATAAGATACATGAATGAAGAATGATCACATTATGATGTTGCAACTCACCGAGTCATCTGACATTAAGCACTCGCTAGATTGTGATAGATCTTGACTAAAAGGTTTCTTGGAGTTTTCATTGTCTCATACTTAATCCTTCAAAGTCTAGCATATCGCCTACTCCATACATATATACATACATATATATATATATACATAGATACATAGATAGATAGATATACATATTTGACTTTTCCCTCTAACTTATCCAAAGTCTATATAGCTATTGCTCTAATAAATCACCACTATATGATATTTTGATGAATATCAAAGGAAAAGAAACAATCAAATTCCATGAATAACCTATTGAAACCATCCAATAGAAACATTTGATACATATTTAATACTACTAGTTCTACTCAGGGAATTCTATAGACTAAATAATTCTTTCCTTAATTCTTTCTTTAATCTTTCAACATACAAATGAATGAGGAAAAAAATAATATCTTCATTACTAGTCATAACCTCTTGACAATGGAATAGCTTCTAGAAAAACTACACTTGACTTCTATTTCTAGAATAAAAGATAACTCCAACAATAAACATAGATTTTATTGACTATTACTATTTTTATGATTTTTCTTTCAGAAACAACATTGTCTTTATGTATAATAGCCTCGTATTCCATCTAGTGAATTAGAATAATATGTAGATGACTAGAATTTGATGTGATTGTAATAATTTATTCATTGACACGAACAATTTTGACCGAGTATTCAACCCTTAGATTGGACTTAATTTTTACCATTGTATCCAACTTGAAAGTAGCAATCTAAATTCCAAACATTGTAGTTGACAACAAACTTAAGAGAAATTAAATGAAATATTAAATAAAATTTCGATTTAATTATTAAAAGAAACTTTACTTCCAGCAAGTCATCCCCAAAGCCAAGGCAATCAACAACAGGAACCTGAAAATAATAAAAGCATTTTGTTCTACCTCTAACTTCTCAATCTCATCATTCGATTTTTTGATAATTCCAAACAGAAAAATAAATAAAATACAAGAAGAATGATTGAAGTACAAGAATTGAAAGCACACCAAACATTTATTACTGCATCAAACAACTCAAACAAACATGGGTACCAATTCTTTGAATGCCTTTTAAATTTCTTCCATCAACTGAAAAATGGTGATTACGTATTAAAAGACCCTTTTACAGAGCATATCGACATCTAACAAGTCTGGTAAATGACCATTGAACCCTATCAGAAGATACAACTTATCTCAAAACATCTTTGCAGATGTGGGCAGGTGCGATGGGTGTTAAAAAGTAAAGAGTTTGACAAAAGGTAGAGGAGTTAACAATATACCAAGATAAAATCAGACTGAAGACCATAAAATGATACATGCTGGCTGAGATTTCACGGATATCTATGCAAAGTTGTATAATTTGGTTTGGAAAACAAAGACAACATAGTATTTTCCGGTTTCAAGATATTTATATAATGTTGTCAAAGACTTACGAGCATCTACAAGAGAATTTGTTCTGAGACCTGGAAATTTTTTTTCTCTTGTTGCTCTCAGCTCTCATCCTGATGATGGATCACGGAGTGTGATCTGAAACGTTGATGCAAAAAATTCACACACAATTGAATCCAGAAATCACTCCAATATCATTATGGATTGTGGAAACTTGATATCACTAATTTCTTTCATCTTTTTGAATAGCGACAATGTATGGAGAAGGCTACTGGTGATGCTAAAAGAAATGATCAAAATGATAGGCTTGCACTATAGCAATGTGGATATAAGGAAGAACAAGAGAAATCGAATCCACGTCTGCCTAAATACTTACAGTCGATAGACAGGCTTGTTTGAGAATCTACAATTACATAAACGAATAACAAAGAAATTACAACCATCCACATTCCGTATATGTGTATATATAAATAGTGAATGCCTTAGCCAAATTGTAAGGGTTGAAAAGAAGACATTTGCATTTAGTCCTCTACAAGCCATAAATTTATTGGTTGAGCTTATGTTTGGTTGCTCTTAGAAATATAATAGGAGTTAGAATCAAGAGATAAAAGCTAATTGGTATGGTGCACATTGTTTTATTAACACAGACAATAAAGTAGGTTAGGTATATACCAACATTCAACATAATAAAATTGCAATCCTAGATAAATTTGTTAATCTCCTGATACAAAGAACAACAACTATGCCAAACTTTAAAACATAATGTGAATTAATACAATAATACGAGTGAAGAAAGTTGAGAAAAATAATTTTTCTAATCCAATATATTAAATCACACTTCTCCAACAGAACACTCTGCTCTTAAACTTGAATAAACAGTGATTAGAAGCACAACAATAGCAATAATTAAATTATAAAAATTCAATGGTAATATGCAGTATCAATATAGACATGCAGAATGTCATACCTTAATGGTTTGTACTTGACAAGAGCATCCCTCAACGTTTCAAGGTTCTGGTGCCTCACAGGTGTTGATAAAATTTTAGTGACTCCTCCATTAATCACGCATTGGAATTAGGTTGGAGGATTCTTTCAAACAGTGACGCCTTCATTAATTCTGCAATGAGAGTGGGAATACCCATTTCTGCCTCTCAATCCTTGAGTGCACCAATAAAATCCCTTATTTTGGGGGGGGGGCGCAGGCTTGACATACCTCTTTTCAAGCTTACACGGGGCTCTCTCTCTTTGATCTCCCAAATATCCTAGTCTTTGTTCCAAACAATTTCCTTAAGCAAGTTCATGGGAGTGTTTCCTTCATTCTGCAAACAAAATTCAAAAGACCCAACATAATACAAAGGATTTCTTGTGGGAGAACACCTTCTAAATCCCGTGGGCATGCTCATCCCCCCTTCATCTCTATTATCCTGTGGTTGAGCATGAGAATTTTAGGGAGGAGTGTTCTCTTGTTGATGGCAATAAACTTTGGCCTCACACTCAAATGCTCCACACCTCTTAAATACCCAAACCTCATGTTGTCGTCCATATCCCTGTATGCTGCACAAGGTGCACACTACCACTGCCCTCTTCTCTCTACTCTCATTATCTACATTACTATCTAGTCCCGTGCTATCTTGTGCAAGCTGTTTCTCCTTTATAAAGATTCTCCCCAATTTCGATAACCGATTCTTGAAAAATGAAAAAAAAAAAAATCTTAATGATTTCGATGGGACAAGCAAGAAACAGTTTCTTAATTATTTGTCTTCTTTGATTTTCTTCCCATATTCGCTCCAATCCCTATGCCACTTATCTTTTCAAGATAGAATTTAACTCCCAAGTGCCACACCATGAGATAATAATCACACATGCTATATTTTTGTTTAAAAAAAAATTCAAATTAAGTTCCTTACAATATTAATATAATTTGATAAAATTACATAGTGAAAACACTTTCTCACATTTTAATTTTGATAAAGTGCGTATGAAACTGAGGTTAATTAGGTATATATAAAAAGCTCAAGGTTGTGACAAGTTGTAAGTTGTCAAAGTTGTCATCTTGTTTACAAAATCGCTAAAAGACATCTACAAGACATAATTCAAAATTTTAGATCTGGAAATCAAGTTGAGAAGGAAGAGAAGAGATAGAAGAGTAGATTCAAATTTTGATCCTCTGAAAAAGCTGAGTAGGACTGGTACACCACTTCTATACTATGAGTCTTGGTATAGTGAATTTTCTAGATTTTTGATGATCTAGACTTGTCATCACCAGATTCATGTTTTATCCTAGAAACCCTAATTTGGGACTAAATTCCCCAGCCTAGCGTATGAGTCTCACTATGCATTAAATTCAACATTTTTAGCATTTTAGAGGTTGTTTTGAGCTATTACAAATTTCCAAGTGCACCTATCTATACTTTTCTAGTTTATTGTTCTATTTGGCATTCATTTCTAGGTCATCTATTCAAGTCCTACACATCATTAGGTTTGATCATTAGGTCTTGCATATTACTTGTCTTTCCAAGCCCTATCTTGGTGGTGAACCCCATTTTAGTCTTTAATCACACCCTAGGATATCTTGTTGCAAGATCTATTTCCCTCACTTCATCCTTGGATTGAGATCTCTAAGGTTTCCCTGAATTAAACTTGAGGGAAATAGGTCTAGGTCCTAAACCCTAGCTCATGCTCCATCTCCCAAAAAGGTGGGGCACCCTATTTCCATCATTTTAGTTTCTTATTTCTAGTTTTATATGTGTGAGAAACAATATGATAACATGGTTGCTGGGTAAGTGCACCAAGATGGTTCCCAAAAAGGGGGCTTAAGTGGCCAGTTTTTTTTCTTCTGAAATCAGGAAATGCTAACCTTGGACGTGAAATTGAGGATAGTTACACTCAAAATTTTGAGATGGAACAAAAACAAGGATCGAAGTGCTCCGAGTTTACTTTCTAAAATACTAACTTATTTTGAAAATGGTTGAGATTAAGGGGTTCAAAAGAGGGAAGTACAAAAATTGGTGTTGTTTTTGTCAGAAAAATATAACATAGCAACTCTTGTACGACCTGAGCACGGTGAAATTTTTTGTAGTATTTTAAAAATCGCTATAGTCAAAAGTTAGCTAATAGCATCTAATTGGTGCACAATTTTTCTGATAAATTTTTAATGAATATTTGGTATTTTACTAATTTTCTAAGTGGGAACTTTCTAAAAAGCAGAATTTTGGTCGTGCTCCCACTACAAATTTTTGAAAATAATTGATTTTTTTTCCTTTTTTTAAAAAAAATTTGTAGAATGGAGTCTAGTTTCTAAAAATGTAATTTATTTGAAATTTGGATGAACGGTTAATTTATAACAAAAAAACACTAAACATTACTTTTTGACAAAAAAAGACATACAAACAAAATAAATTATGGATGAAAGGCTTAACATTGTCGAAAAGTGAAAAAAATTACATCGTTGGATAGCTAAGAGAGAACCTAACATTACCCATGTTTTTTATTTTTTCAATATTGAACTAGATGCAATCTTGATGGTGAGCATGGACCCAATTATGTGAAAAATTGTAGAATTTGCAAAAACACGTCTCTAGCCTTGTTGGGAATGCCCTCGAAGCCTTTGGGTTGGTATTCTAAGGCAAATAATTTCACCTTTTTCTTTGTTTTTAACGTGAAATAATGTGTGCACGTTATAACGTGAGCGTGTTTTTAAAAACAATTCACAAGTGGCCAAAAAATTGGTACCCAACTTCAAGCACCTGCCCTGCTGCAACATATGATTGCTAGTAAGTTGTTTTACAAAACTTAGTTTATGGCAATGAGGCTTAGGAGGTCCTGTAATGAGAATTATCTTAGGATGTGACTTAGGAGGTCCAATAATTAGAGGACTCTTAAGAGGTCCAAATTGAGTTTTAGGAGGTCCAATAATCAAGGGAGATCTAATGGTCAATTGTGCATCATAAACTTAGAGGATTTGACTTCTTATTGATGATCTTATATCAAGGGGGAATCTAAGGTGACCTTAGCATGTTCATCTAAGCAATAGATCTTGTCATCTTTATTCCCAACATATCTTCCCAAGTAGGAGAGGTAGGGGGAGATAAATAAACAAGATTCTCATGACACTCAAGGATTGTATCTTCTAACACCAAGATACCTTCATCACATTTAGGAGAGGTATCGAGAGAAGAACAACTATGATTGTCATGATTGTAAATGATTACATCGTCTTGTATCAAATCATCCTCACTTGGTTCTACATCAACAAAATCACCCCATGGTGGTGATGGGGTGTCTTCAACTCCCATCCCCAACTCCTGTCCCCCATGAGAGTAAAATTCTTAGCATTAAAAAACTTTAAAAGGATCTGCATGCTCATGAAAAAGCCAATCCTTCTCAGAAGCATGTAAATAAAATATCTTCATTTGAGTTGGAAGTGTGTTATGGTCTTGGATAAAAATTCTTTCTAAACATGGATGTAATAAAAAATGAAAAAAAATGATAGGGATCAAGTCAAGTCTATACCATACTTTTCTAAGTAGGGTCTAGGTTTCAAACATTCCTCTCCATCTTCATCTAATGCTTTATCATCTATTGTATGTATGATAGCTTGTAATAAGAAAGAAATATTTTCTTCACAAGGGGAAGAGATTCCCCCCATTATTGATCAAGAGAATATCTTGTTGAGGCTTCTCAAATCCCACCTAATTACTCTTCCTCTAAGAACACAAAAAGAATTCTACAACAAAAACTCAATTTATGCATATCAACTAGCGCATGTTCATTCTACCAATAAATTTCAAGCCTTGAGTAATAAAATATAACATAGATTAAGGATTGTGGTGCTCTTCCTTGTGTTGATGCACCTAATTCCTCTAGTTAATATTGATCTTCATCCTATCATGTTTCTCATCACTATGTGGCAATTGTAGTTTTATGTGTTTTTCTCATTGTCATTCATGGTGGTAAAATCTTAGGTGCAACCATATTTTTCATGACAACAACACAATAGTCCATGGTGTGGTTGTTCTTGTCTCTACACTTAGGGGACAAGGATAACTAGTTTTGAGAGGTGTGCATTCCTTTCAAGGATCCCCTCTTACTCTCTTTCTCCTTAAAATACTAACATAACAAGTATGTTGGTATTTTAAGGGTGGGGCATATATTAATCCTATCAATTTCATTTTTGTAATATTTGACCTATTGACTGTTGAAAAACAAGGTGAAGAAAGCTTGCAATATGAACTTAAATGTGTGAATGCAAATCTGAAATATGTAGATTAACCTTAGCCTTAGTGTGAAGAAAGAATGAGAGAGAGAGAGATAGAACAATATAACAAATGCAACAACATATTTATGTGGAGAAACCCCGAAGGGAAAAAACTCCACCACCGAAAGAGAGGCAAGTATATTACTGATAATCTTCAATATTACATGCAACAATAGACTTCTCTTATCGTTCCCTGTAAATCCAGCAACACCCTGTTACCCTACAAAACTGAATTCTAATAACACTAGCTCAAGGCCCCAATTTATAGAGATTTGTGAGGATGAAAACCACCATGGTTTCACCAAACAATAGGCAGCAATACCACCTGGAAAAACCCACGCCTCCCTCCTTGAAATGGTCAAAAATACCAAAAATAGCCTCTTACAGATGCTCTTACAGCTGTCATAAGGCATCTTTTATGCATGGGCACCTAGGGTCTAAAAATAGCATATTTTGTCATAGGGAATCTGTCATACTGTCATGGCATCTTATGACAGCTTGCATGCATGTCATAGATGCTCTTACAACACCCTATTTTGACCCACAACCTTATTTTAGAAGATTCCAAGGTGGGATGCCTAGCTAATTTGTCCTTTTCCATAAGGATAAACGGTAACGGTAACACTGCATTTACATAGTCTCTTTCACCACTGTTGGTCAAACAGTTTCACCTCTTATGGGTAAATGTACAAAACACTTTAGGAGGATAATAAAATAAAGGATTTACAAGGTTGATGACACCTAAATCCTAACATTGACTTACCCCCTTTGGTAGTGGTGTTTTTTTTAGCATCCCTTAAGGCATGGTTATCAATTCATCCCTTGAGATGCTAAAATTTTTTTGTCCTTTGGGATATTAAACTTTGTTCATCCCCAGAGACATTAAATTTTTTTAATCCCCCAAGATCTTAAACTTTGTTGTACCCCAAGATGTTAAACTTTTCTCATTCCCTAAGCTGTTAAACTTTTTCATCCCTCAAGACGTTAAACTTTGTTTTTCCTTCAAGAAATTAAACTTTGTTCATCCCCCGAGATGTTAAACTTTGTTCGTCCCCTAAGATGTTAAACTTGAACAACCATTTTTAACATGGCCACGTAGCATGACACAACTTGCTTGCTAGTGGATCCATGTGTTCATAAGTGATTTTATATCCTTGTGAGAGCATCATTTTAATAGACAACACATTCGATGGATGACATAATTTGACATTTGAGACAATTTAAGATTGAGGTCTCTTTGCCTTACCGACTTGAATCTTTTAGTAATAACCTTGTGTTTTGTTGTGTATCTTTTTGGGTGTCTTCATCATGTTTACATCATGTTTGTGTTTATTTTTTTGTTTTTTAGATGTTATGTTATGTCATGTATGTTTTCATTGTGCATTCTTTGTGTTTTTTGACATGTATGTGTATGTTGTCTTGCTACATTTCATACATGTGCATGTTCCTTTGTGCTTATGTTGTAAAATTACCATGGGATCTTGTATCTTGGAGGATTGTGCATCCCCCTAGATCCGTAGTCATCCTATCTCCTTAACATTTAGACAATTAGACCCCTCTTGACATAGATTTTCTAATTTAGTGCGAGTTTGAGCATAAGTTCATACTCTCACTAAAGTGGGGGATAAATTTAGTGTCGTAAATTGTCACCCTTAACAATTTCACACTATATTTTTCTCCCTCTAAATTATTGAGCCTAATTAGGTCCCTAATTTCTTAAAATTATGCATTCTATTGCCCATTTGTACCACTTTTGGAGAAATTACAAGCATTGAACAAATGCATCCAATTGTTATTCTCACCCCCCCCCAACACTTAATGTCCTGGGAAATAGGGCCAAGATCCATTCGCCCTAGGGTGAATGGGTCCACCTATTTTTCTAGGTACTAATTTTTAATATGTTGGTGTCAATATTTTAACATTCAAAACCCAACTTGCAAAGGTCAACTATTAGGATTTTATTTTTAGAAAATTGAATAAATGTCTATAAATACCTAGTATTTTCACCAATTGAAACTAGAAGAAAAAAAGGAGAATTTATGAGCAAGAATTATTTTCACAAGTAAGTCAAGAGCAGTATTTTAGAGCGTTATTACAACAATTCAAGATCCAAGCATCATGTCAAAGTGTATGTGAGTTCATGTTGTTTTATTATTATTGTTTTGTGAAGGCTAACTCCTTTTGCAGGTCTCCAAAGCAATTCAAGAAATCAAGTAAAGAAGATCCAAGGCCTTGAGGTGATGTGTACCACTTCATTCCTTCAAGGAAGCCATTGAATGGTGGCAAGTTACAACACTTTTTTATTTTATCATTCCTTCTTATCCATTATCGTTTTATCATTTACATTGCCATTATGAAAGTAGAAACACTCACATGGTTTGACTAAGGAAAGCCCCTAAATGGCCCAACATTTCCCCTCTCCTTGAGTGTGTAGGCCTTAGTTTTGAAGAGGATCTAAGGAAGCTTGAATATAAATTTTTTATTGTTGCATTTGAAGCCTTACATCTTGTCAACAAACATAAACTCACCTATGAAATTATCCACAAATGTTCTAAAAAATTTGGAACCAAAAATTAGAAGCTCAGATCTATCATTAGAGGACCCCAAAAAATAGAGTAGAAGTGGCATACAAAAACCCATTTTCCCAAGGAAAACCCACTAATACTACAATGATTAGATCCAACTTCTTGTGGAAGGTACACAATCCTCTACACTTCCTGGATCTACCTACAAATTGTTGTTTCAGTTTGTACATTGTCAGGATCTTGCATTTTTCATATTAGGGTGCATAGTTGAGTTTGGTTAATCATAGAAAATTAGTTCATTCCATTTCCAAGCCTCAAAAGGATCAGATCTAGGTCTGATTGACTCACCTTTATTTTTGAAAGTCAATCAAAAAACCTTGTATATTTTCATCCTAATGTACATTTAAAAAAGGAGAAAAAGCAATCCTAGGTTTAGACGTTACACTTAGGGTTTTGTTTTTCCTAAGTTACAATATTATAAATGATCATGTTGTAGGAGTGATTTGTTCTAGTGTTGGTCCTAACATCCTATGTTGTATCAAATATTGATTGTCCCCACACACTTTGGACTCAAATTTGAGAGATCCATCAATACCCTCACATATCTTCATTCCTAGAGGATCCTGATTCTAATTATCTCGTTCTCCTTGATGATTCAAATTGCATATCCTTTGATGATGATAATTTAGAGGAACTCGAATATATCACAAGTCTTGTATGTTTTAATGATTTAGATGTTTGTCTCCTTGTTTCTACTCCTTATATCAAGAAAAAATCTCTATCTTTTGTTGTTCCTAATCATCTTAGTATTTTCACATCCATGACCCCTATTGGTTCAATGCATCAAGATGATCATATTCTTTTAAACACAACTACTGGGGATTCATATCTTATAGACATATATTATCCTTGTTTCTAGAGTATCAATTCTAAATTTGGAGGATTGTTTTGAACACATTTATTTCCTATTTCATGACAGTTACATCATAACTGTTAGTCCACCATCATCATTGTGTTTGGAGATTTTTGTACATCAATAATTACAAGATTCTAGAATGAAATCATCTCATTTTCTATGTGGACATTTGAGTATTTTTTAGGAACACATCATTTGGATTTGGATTCCCTATTCATCCATCTTATGTGAATGACTTCTCACTAATACATTTGACTACAAAATACGATGAAACTGTTTGATGAAATATGTAAAATTCGATGTTCATTGGGTGCTTGTAAAATTTGATGTGTAATTTCCAATTTTTTGAAAGTTTATCCCCGACGTTCGTCAAAATGTCAACTATTATTTTCATCAAATTTTTGACAAACATGAAATTTTTTTAAAAATTAAATTGTGGCCAACATAAAGAAAAGTGAGTTCGCACCTGATTTATTGCGACAGTGTGTTGCTCTACTTGAGACAATTTGTGGACAACTAAGGATGATTTTCTTGGGAAAAATTAGAAAAAATTCAAGAGATATCGTCGAGGTTGAGGGTAGTCATTGTCTTTTTGCAAAATTCAGTTGTGAAGTTAGATTTGTAGTTCCAAGTTTGAAAATCATATTTTAAAGCAACATCTCATCAAATTTCATTTTTAGAGGTTAAGGATTTTGAGAATTTCATGTCTAGATTTTGTTGTGTGGAATCACCATAAGATCACAATGGAGGAATAGATTCTTGTGACTGTAATTATGTGATCCATAACTATATTGGTCATGTGGCACAGTTGTGCTATAACAAATACATAATGCATTCATGTGTGACCCAAGTTTAATGTGGCTATGTTGTGATAGAAATGGAGGCACTCATATAATGTAGTTAATTCAGGTTGTATAATGTAGGTGTCAATCATCATTGGGTGCATTCAGGTTGTCTCAAGTTTAACAGGTTAGGATGTAATTATAGCATGATCGAAGAGTGATTACCTCTTGTTGCAATAAAGAGCCTATAACTCTAGTTGATATGCAGAGTGGTTGTGTTATATCAATTATGTAGTGCATTCAAGCACAACCCATGTTTAATGGGCTATTCTAGAGAGTGATCAAGATTTTCTAAACCTTATGAATGTTACTTGACATATATTTGCATAATTTGAAATTCCCAGAGGCTTTTGAAGTATCAATTATCCTATATAGGGTTTAGAATGATTTCTTTTAATTAAAAAAATAAATAAATGATGTATTTCCTTGTAATTAGATAATGTAGAGATCTCTTTAAATCTGCCAAGCACTATCCTCTTTGGCCTTTGTATTCATTACTCCTTGAACTACTAGGTTTGCATGTGACATCTTTTAATATCTTCATGGTAGTGGCTTTTTAAATAGATCTGGAGTCTTTGCTTTTAATTCTTTTCATGGTAACCCTTGAGTTCCATAATCCACCTCAAATCTCTTCTAAGAACGCTGTCTTAAGCTAGACTACATAGTATGCATATAAAGCAATTCCTTCATACCTACCATTGTTCCAAACCACCACTCACTGCCTTGCTTAAAATGTTGCCTCCATAAGCACAATATCATGTTTTAAAATTATGGTTGCCAGTGATTGACCATTAATCTCACCACTTTCATCATGAAGATACAATGATATTTTTGTTTTCAAACTCAAGGCATTATGGAAGATAACATTGTGAATTATTTGTTGTGTACGATTTGATTTTCTTGCACATTTACTACTTTGGTAACTTCCTTTAAGATTGGGTATTGCACCCTCAGCTGCAATCTCAAACAACTCAGTCACTATCACTTGAAGATTCCTTTCATAAGCATCCTTCTATAAAATCAGACTATGCCCTATAGACTGCCTACTTACTATAGGGGACTCATTGTTTCATGGTATTGTAGTTCTTAAGATCCTTCAGCAACCAGCCTCCACTTCCACGATCCACAAGGTATTATTACACTATTTTCCCATCTTTGAGGTGAGTCTCAAAACTTCTTTCAAACATGCAATCCACTACCTCCATTATACAATATTAATGGCTAAGAAGAAACAGACCTATGATTACCACTTGTTACTTCATTTTGAATGATCGTTCTGATTGCATTTGCCTTGTCCTAACACTACCAAAGCATTTGAAAAACCCTTAAAAGTTAGCAACAGGGGTAAGGGAAACTCCTTTATTAAAATCTCCACTTTACTATGCAGGTTTGAGCTTTATTATCTTGTCTTTCACTTAGCACATTTTCGCATCACATCTCAAAATTATTTGTCATTCTTCTACCATAGATTGCATTTACAAATGTCACTAAGCTACATAGTGTGCTTGTTGTTGGCTACAATCTTTAGATTGCAAGATTTTGTTATTACCTACAATGTCTCAATCTTTCTGGTATTGCAACCTCACTAATCCGCTATAGTTATTGTTTATATTTCTACGGAGGCCTAGGGCTTGTACCCTAATCATGCCCTTACCAATGCTTCTGTTGTGTTTTATTAGGGCTCTCTCAATGTTGAGGGGCCTAGGGATAAACTTCGTCATAAGAGTGACACATTGCATCTTTAACTAAAAAGGATAAATCAGAGTATTGGCTTCATTAGCAATGATGATTCCTTTCGTTGCTCCTTAGGAATGGGTCACTTGCTCTTACTGGTCGCTACCTCCTCCATTTGTTGTGCCAGGTTTTGTGATCAAGTTTCAATATTTTGATTTTTAGGAATTAGCGGTTGGAAATCATGAAGTAAAATCAAATTTAATAAGTTTTGGAATTAGCATTGCTTGGCGTTTTTTGGGGTCATTAACTAGACCCCTATCTTCTCTTTTGCAAGGGTGGTTTGCATACCAGAATTTTTTAGTTGTAAAATATCAAAATTATTAGATTATGTTGCACGTATGAATAAAATCATAATGACTAATATTAGTCGGAACAAAATGAAGAGACACTTGATTGTAGGCTAGATTGAAAGAAAGGGTGATGGGAGATATTATTGTCCTTGCAATAATTACCAAGGAGCCAAAGGCAGACAATTTTAATCCTATGGTGAAACTTGTGTAGGCAACATGGTCACATTGAAGGGGAGCATGATTATCATCCATTGGTAAGTTGTTCATTATATGTGTTTTATATTGATTGAATTTGTAAATGTTTATATCATTTTAACATTTTATATATATATATATAATCACTTGATCATGATCATGGTTTATTTGTGTCTATCATTATTATAAAGGTGGGCTGCCCTAGGGCAGATGATATAGATTATCACGACCCGAAGAATGTGGTTTTACAGGCGGATGAACATGGAGCTGTGAATATCGAAGACAGTTAATGATCCTATGTAAAGAAGATGATCACAATGAGCTGGCATGCGCTAAAACCGGTTGAGAGAGATGATAGATGCGAACATTGATCCATACCACATTTAGTGGCAGAGCTGATCATGATGATCAAGATGACTTTGATGATGTTCATGATTTACCTGTACTTGACAAGGCATACGAGCCCCTTTATGAAGGCTCTGAAACAACTCTTCTCTCTGCTGTATTGTTGCTATTGAACTTTAAGGTTATGAATGGTTTATCAAACATAGCAATCTCACGGATGTTAAGTTATATCATAAATGTCATCTTTTTTCATCTATTTTAATTGTTGTTAGTTTATCACTAGTAAATAAAGGATGAAATATGTACCATTAATATTGTTTATATGAAAAAATTATTTTTTGTTGTAGATTGATTGGTGAATTTTTGTTACCACCATCAAATATTTTACCTCACTCATACCGAGATTTATGTGCCATTATGAAAGATATCGGAATAGAGTATCAAGCAATAGATGCATATCCCAATGATCATATTATATATCATAAACAACAAGAATTTCCAATAGAATTCCCAGAATGTCATATTAGTAGATATCGAATAGATCAAGTAACAAAAAAGGTGCCTCGCAAGGTTCTTTGTTATATTCCCATTATTCCACATATGCAACGATTATTTAGGTGCAAAAGCTTAGGGCAATTGATAGATTACCATGTATGAAATAGAAGTCGAGATGACATTCTTTGAATTCCTACAGACGATTCTGCATTTAGGGACATGGAGGAAAAATGGCCACACTTTAAAGAAGAACCTCGTAATCTCCGGCTTTCATTGGGAGCGGACGGTGTCAATCCATTTGGAGAGCTGAGATCTATTTACTCAGTGTGGCCTGTTTTTGTTATCAACAATAACATTCCTCCATGGATGTCAATAAAGAGGGAGCACATAATGTTGTCAATGATTGTTCCGGGTATTTGTTTACATCAATTTTCTTTAACGTAGTAGCATCTCATTTGTCTTATTTGTTACATAATGACTTATATTTTTTTCATTCAATAGTCATGTACATTAATTTATATATATTGCAATAAAATGGTTATAATAATTATGTAATGTTTATGTTCATTCAACTAGGTAAGTACCAAGTTAAAGATATGAATGTATATATCAAGCCTCTTATCGACGAGTTACTAAAGTTATGGAATGGCGTCACTATGTATGGCGTCTCTAGACCAATAGGACAAAGACAATTTCAATTCCATGCAATGCTTATATGGACAATTCATGATGCCCCAGGGCTAACACATTTTTGTGGTATGTTATAACATTCGACTGCACTTTAAGCAATATTTAATTTGATGAAGTAGATATCATGAATGTTTTTAAAATAATCTATTCATTATATATATAATTATAAAATTGACATATTTAATCCAATTATATATCATGCTTGCAAGTCTTCAAACGAAAATTGCATGTCCAATTTGTGGTCCAAAGATGAAATCTCGTCATTCAACAAGTTTAGGAAAGCAGGTGTTTGATGAGTATAGGCACTTCCTCCATAGAAATCATAAGTATCGAACTACTGAAAAACATCTTTTCAATGGGAATGGGGAGACTACATCAAAATCATGAAGAATGTCACCTAACCTATGGAAGTTGGAATATAATAGAATTAATTGTCAAGTTTATACATCGGATCAAATTGTTTATCTATCATATATGATATGTTTTGAATTTATATTTTTATATTGTGTTGTGTTTATTCATGTTGTAATTGACAATGATTGTCGTTGTTAATTTGTTTAACTTATATGCTTCATGAATGTTGTCAAGGCATTAATGGCCAGCTTCCACATGGACTAAAAAGTTATCCCAGACAATTTAGTAGGTTGCCCTACTATGAGTAGCTACAAATTGTGCATTTGTTTGATACAATGCATATAGGAAAGAATATAACAGAAACGTTATGGAAAATATTGGATGGAAGGTATGACAAAGAAAAAATTGTCAAAATTTGTAATGACATTCAGGAAGCCAATCATGCAATGAAAAATGTCATTCAATTAAATAGTGATGGAGACCAAATTAATATAAGTGCCCTTCCTTGGTTATTAACATATCAACAAAGCAATGCTATAAAACAAGTCATACAAAAAATTTGATTTCCCATAGGATTTGCTGAGAACATAAACAATATAATAACAAAGAAAGGTGAATTTGGGTCAGGGATGAAAATACATGATTGGCATACCTTCATTAAGGTAATTATTCTGGTATATTATATACACTTGTATAATGCATATACTTTTCAGTGTATTGTGTTTACTACTTTTGGAAAAATAATGAAAAGATCATTTTATAATTGTTGCAGTATGTTCTACCTCTATCTCTCCTAGACAACTTTGACAACTAGCAATATCGAGAAAGTTCCATATATGATCTTACGGAAATACATGAAGAAGGGTAAGTAGCGAGATTTTTTCAATTCATTGTATACATCTTATAATTTCCATTTGTTTTACTTGTTATGTAATATACTATATATTTTTGTTAAATCTCGTTAATATATTTATGCCTTGAATCACTTGTAGATGGTTGTCATCTAAATAAATCCATAAAGAAGATATAAATTATTGGAAGAGAAAAATTTTTCGTCTAATGTGTGAAATGAAAAAGTGTCTACCTTCAACATTTTTCAATGCATAAGAACACTACCTCATACACCAAGTTGAGGAGATTGAATTGTGTGGACCTGTATACACAAGGTCAATGTGGATGGTTGAGAGACACTTATGAGAAATTTTGAAGGCTTTGGTTAGACAAGAGCACATCGAGGGTTCTATGGTGGAGAGGGATATATGGTATACTAGACCATGGTGTACATTAGGTAAGATATCTTCCTAAGTTTGTAGTAAAAGTCCATTCAGATTGCATTTGGGATCCCAACTCCATTAACAAATTGAAGGGGAATTACCTATTAGGAAAGGTAGATTGAAAGGGAAAGTGAGAAGTAATTATAAGATGATCATGGAGATTAATTGGAATGCATTTTACATATGGTTTTTATGTATATTGTACTTATTTAATTTTTAATCTTCAATATACATCAATTATAAATTAAGGTCATGTACTGTGGTATTTAACTAATTATACGTCGATTGTGAATTTAAATTTATTTTGGTACAGTTGGTCGAGAGTGGGATGCACTACATTTATACATCATAAACAATCTTGATTGGATAGCCCGGTATGAATTGAGCGATGTAACAATACGGTTGCACATTAACATGGGAAGGTGTGGCTTCATTGGTTAAAGCTCATCGTGTGGAGATACTGAAATGTTACACAAGGAAAATTGATTTAGCATATGGTTTAAGAGATAGCAATTATGTATAAATATATTAATCACCCATATTATTTGGTATTTTCAAGTGATATGTTGATGTATATATATCTTGAAGTTATTTTTCTTTGCATACATTCGGCCAAGAATAAATATGTTTATCAACCAACGATATTGCAATAATTTTTACATGTTTGACATATTGCAGGTGAAACACCACAAGGCTATGTGGTGCAATGGTTGTAAATTTTGAATCAAAATGTTGGATGACATGAAGAAAACTTGTGATTCTGGTATAAATGCAATCTTTTAGGTGACTAATGTTTCATCTAGAAGCAACATACATCCAAAAGTCTTAGAAAACTGACACTATGGAATTTTGGATGATATACTTGAGTGTGATTTTAAGTCCTTTAGATTAATTTTGTTCATCGTCCTATCATATAGGCTACCATTGAATGAAAATGATCCCGAGAGAACTGTTATTGAGCATGACAATGGATTTACCATGGTTAATACAAGGTCAATTGAGCGAGCTAGAAATGAGCCCTATGTTCTTCCAAGCCAATGTGAGTAGGTATTTTACTCAGAGGTTCCAAGTAAACCGGGTTGGTCATTTGTCGTTAGACATGATCCAAGAGGAAGGCCAGTAAAGTATAATGTGGTGGAAGAAGAAGATATTGAAGAACTAGAAGATGATGTTGATGATGATCAGGATCAACAGTTAGTTGATGATGTCCTTGACGAAGATGTTGAAGAGGAGGAACTAGATGATGATGATGTAGGAGTTAATGTTCATGAAGATGGCATTCGTGTGGATGATGACATTATCAAAACTGATATCAATGACGATGATGATGATATGACCAATCCTTACAATGTCGAATCTGGATCAGATGATATAGACAAAGAGTTGGATGAAGAAGATCAATGACATTAAAATGTATAAGTTATGTGATTATATTATCTATTTGATATTAATTTTTTGATAGAATTATATTTGACTTATGTGGTTACATAATTAATTCATGATGTTTTTAATTTTTACGCCATTACACGATTAATTTCATGATGTACTTTTTAAAGTTTGAATGGTTAAAAAATTAAAACATTTCAATTGTGATGTTAACAACCTTGAAATTAGTGTGTTTTATGTTTCATGTGATCATAAAAAAATAAAAAAGTCAGTTGTAGAGGTGGTTGTTCAGTGGTTGACGTGTATGTTGGTTCTTTTTACAATGTAACCAGGTTTGTCTTCTAATATACCTATGGAATTGCCAATTCCAATTGAAGGCAGCTCGAAGGATCTAGACCAACTGACAAGGACTTTAAAAGCATCGTACACTTCAGGCTCTGCAAGACCCAGGAGGGTGATCCCTTAATGTGTTTACAACCTCTGCACCATTATTATAAACAACATTAACAATAGCAAATGATCTCACTTAATATCTCAACATGATAAGATAATATCAACTAGAATTGGTTGTTCATAGACAATATCAACTATTTGGAGTGTGAGATAACTAAACACAATCTATTGTATAAGATAGTCAATGATTTGAAATTTGTAGCAAGCTCTAGGCAAAGACAAAAAAATACCGAACTACACAAATAATTACAACTTAGATCAGTGCCATATATCCATTGCAGGAGTCAAATTCATAAGCATCTAGAGGTTTCTAACAGATTTAATACATCACATATAAGATCCCTGACAATATTGCATTACAATTTCATCAGTGTGCATTCTAACCCAGGACTACTTATCAAATTCTTATACAACACATATCCGCCTATAATCCCATTCAAGCATTTTGATTAATTCCTTGAATTAAAGCTAAAATAGAATCATACACACCACAGCAGTGAGATGGATAAAACAACCCTTAGTTATTTCATTCAAATTTTAGATATGCATGTACAATGGAGAGACATGAGCTTAAATTTTTATTTCAACTCAAAATGCTAGTACTGTTATACAACATTAAATCTATATGAACTCAAAACCTGATACATAATGACTCAAAACCTAAATTGCATTTCTCTAAAACCATCGGACTTTACAATTCGCTCTGCAACTTCACCTAGACTTAACAAAATTTATCTAACTTGCTAACCTATACTTCTGGCCTTGAAATCCTTCTTATAGAAAATGAAGGATCAAACAAGCACCGGGCCAGAAAGTACACCTATCACCAGTCAATTGGAGCACTTGGTGATATTCTAAAATTTGTTACAACAACCACCACCTTGAAAAATATTCTTGTTCAAAAATCGTTACAACAACAATCATCCTGGAGCATATTCTCGTTCATCATGTCGGTGGAGGAAGGTTTATGCAATAACAAAAATCCATGCGAAACCCATGCCAAGAAAGTCATCCATACAAAACTGGAAACGCTGTAACTGCAACATCTAATTTGCCACCTGTCAGTAGCCCACTCTTTTTACTCATCATCATTCAAATACTTAGCCACCCACCTCTGGTATTCTTCGTCATTTGACCAGTCAAAATCAATCACCTATTTACCTTTGTACTATAAGGCAAATACTTTACCGCTACCTTATTAGCATCTCTTTCAAAAGATTCCAAAAATGAGTTGGTACCAATAATATTATCCATACAATTTACCAACAAATCATAATTTGAGTCATCACAAATTATTTTAATTTGATTATTGATGACTTTACTTGCTTGATCCTTCCATTGTTGGAGTGTTCTGATTTCCCCCTGCTCATCAGTTATATCAGGTAACAATGTGTTACCCCAATCATTGAATTTCTTTACCAACTCCCTAATCTTCCTACTTAGATCATCTGGTAAGGTTTGAAAACTTTGCAATGATTTAACTAATATATAAGTAGGCTTCAATGATTGAGGCATGTTATTTACATCAAACCTTGAGGCTTTAGTCATAACATCTAGATTATTTTCCCTAGGGATCCAATTTTGAATTATTGGAATCACTATCCCCTGATCCCTATCAATATTATTTATTGTTTTAGATAGCAAAGAATACAAAGAATGTATAGAGGGTAGTTTATTATCCACCTTTTCATTTAAATTCTCCAAAACAAGAGTAACAATTTCTTTTTCTTTTGAAAGAAAACCTCCTCTTTTACCCTTAGTGATGTATGTAATTGATCAATTTCCTGCATGAGCTGCCTCTTTGTTGGATCAATAGAGCACTCTGTTTGTTCATCAACTTGTTCTAGAGGAGGGGTAAGAGTAGGATTTTGAATGGGAGACCCTGGTGTAGAAATATTTGGAGAAGCAAGAGGCATTGACCCTACTGTGGGAGGTGATGTGCTAGTTCCTCGAGCATTGGATGTTTCCCCAGTATGTCTATACTTGAACCTTTCTACTTCAATTTTTAGCTCAAAATTCCTCTGTTGCATTTTACTATATTCTTCAATTAAAATGTTATACTTCTCCATTAGGCTCTTTCTTTCAGCCTCCTCCCTTTCAGTAGTCTTTTCAGCCAACTTAGCCACATTCACAGTTAAACTAGTGGCTTCAGTTGTTGTAGTCTCTGAAGCCCTCTTTATTGTTAATCCTCCTTTGAAATTTGGATTAATATCAGCAATGTCTGGCTTTGTTCCTTATGGAGCCAATGCCCAAATTGCCAAGGTTTCATATTCTTTACTGAAGGCAGAGTTTTGTAATGCTTCCTTAACTTTTTCTTCAGAATCCTGAAAAGGATTATTGGACTTCATAATGGCACTGAAAGCCACTACATTTGTGATGTCCCATTCAGGCAAAATCAAAACACCAGCCTGATTCACTAGTTGTCTTCCTTCTTCAGGAGTGATTTTTTTGATCTCTTCCATTAGTTTAGCTTTCGCTTCTTCATCATTCTCCTGATCTGACCTGTCAGGCCTTAGTTCTCTTCTCTTCTTGCATTTATTTTGATATTCCTCAAATTTCATTCTCCATGCCAATTGCAAGAATACAAGAGTCTTTACAAATGCATTGTCATCTAAGAACTCCTTGCAAGCCTCCATTCTTGCATCCTGCACACTCTTACCCTTCATAACCAAATCAGATAGAACCAATTTATCTCACCTAGGAGGGATGGCATACCAACCTCGCATGTCTTGATCAGTAACAATAATTTCTATCTGCGATATCCTAGGGTAGGTGACGCTTCTTTGCCTCAGGGGCTTGGCTCGTGGTGGTGATGGGGACCGTGGCTCGTGAAGATTTTAATTCAATGATTTTGATAGCCCCAGTTACTTTGAATTTTGGGCCTGGTCGTAAGGCACCTTCATTATTTTCTTCCTTTTCTGTCTTTCAATCGTGAGTATCCCTTTTCCCTCCTATAGATGGGCCACCTTCTACAGGCTGACATACTCGGCCTTGTTTCAATTGGCATATCACTTTGTCCTTGCATATCCAGACTTAGCCTTAAATTTATCTTTTTGGTTGTCAAGGTGTCCATTATCTCCTTGAAATCTTCATTAAAAAATTAATTCTCTTGTGGTATGGAGTGAATTCCATCAATGGATCATACATCGGATCCATTTCATGCAAATATCCAGTAGCTTACTATAAGCTATCCACTTTTCCTTGTTTAATTCCTGTCTATTTAAGTCAAATTCATTCCTAATCAGGTCCTCAGGGAAATTGAACTCATGTGCAAATTTTCCACCTTTTATTCTTTGTCTGAAAAGAGCAAAGAAACCTTCAGGATCATGTTGTCGCCTTGGACCAAATCTCAAATGGTAATCAACAAAGAATTTGTCAAAAATGTGTCTAGACTCCCTTTGAAAATGTAAAGTCAAACACTACTGTATAATCAGGGAATAATATTCCCTTCCCCTTTCCAGTTAGGTTATCTTCATGAATACACCCCATCTACCACATAACTTCTACAAACCCTAGTCTTGGTGGCACATTGTATGGTAGTATGTGAGGGGTTCCTTGAAATCCATATATTCTTAGGACAGTGCTGATTGGATATGGGATAATGTCACCCTATTTATGTAAAACCCTCAATTCTAGTTTCCTCTCCTTCAGCCTAAGGAAATCATGTAGTTCCTGAGGGATCCTAGGTACATTTACCATCAATCTAGCCCTCAATCTTGCAGCAAAACAATAATCAAATTACACATAACTGGTGTTTTCCTTATTACAGGACAAATCTGCAGCCCATATCTATATTGGCAATCTTTCTCCATTAACTGATTGTCTTAAGTTCATCTTCTCAGCAAAGAAATCAACATTCCTAAACAAGAACATATGCATCAACATGGAATACCAAAAGAATTGAGTACCAGTATCACAATTTTGCAGCTTCGACAGTCCTTCATCTATCCTCTCCACCAAAAAAGAAGCAAAGTCATATGTTACAGAGAAGTTAAGGTGTTGTATTTGCACCCCCATGAACATGTATGCAATCGGCATTACTACACCAGGGTTGAAACCCAAAATTTGACATAGTGAATAGAAAGTAGCCAGGAAAGGCTTTCCAAAACAATTCAATCTGAAGGGTTCCTTGTCACTAGGGATGATGTGAAATTGTGAACCCCCTGCCTTAACCAGATGAGGTGGAAGCAGCTTAACCCTAAAAAGAGATTGGAATTTTGTATACTCCTGCTTCATTTCTTCAAGATTAATAGGAACCAAGTCATCACTTGGCTCACTCAAATCAAAATTTTGTTGGATAACATCTCTATTAATTTCCAATAGAACCCCTCCATCATTATCTCTGATTACCCGTGTGATAGGGTCATATCTTTTGGCCATTGCTCTAAGTAAGTCCACATCAGGGAACACATTTGGAACAACCAGCTTTCCCATGTCATACATCCATCCATTTGAAAAATGATGAGGCAAATTCCTCTATCCATACCATAATATGAACATTTCTAAGCCTGTGAGTGGAACCCTAGCATCAACAATGTTGGAATTAGTACACACCAACCCCTCCCCTAGGATTTTCCCTCACATCAACACCAAACCTTTCCTTCTCTCATTTGTTGATAATGGAATTTGATCTAGGAAATCATCATACAATTTTCTTTTCAAATACTCAATGTGGCCAGAGTGCTGCTTGGTTGGCGCCATTTTAGACAAACTAGGGCCTCACTACAATGTTACACTTCAAGTGGCTATGACTAAGCAGAGATAAGAAATTACAGAGTAAAAATACCACAATTCCTCACAATTTATGATTAAAAAATAGCCCTAACAAAATATTTTAATGAACTCAGTGACAGGCATAGCAGACCCCCCCTTTCCCAAATTAAGGTGCAGAATGACTGGGGAATAGAGAAAATTAACTCATGGCTTTTTTCGCACAAACTCCAATTTTTGGTAGCAGCTGCTCGCAATTTCACCTTTGGCTCTGAAACTGTTTTCACGAAATACTTGGATGCTTTGTGATACAAATGACATGAGTAAATTGATTTTATGTCGATCAAATTCTACCAGTGGATGTCTCATTTTCCATTAAAGCTCACTCGCAAGCTGCACGAATGGCTCCAACCATAATTTTATACATATTTAAATTTGAGTCGTTGACCCTTCAGTTTGATCAAATCATCGATGATCATCTTCAAAACAAGCTAACATAATCACCAACATGACAATAAAGGGGCCCACTATGTCATACGCCGCGAAGGAATGCCACGTGGCGGTTGCCCACGATATCGTAATCCTTTGATTTATCATCGTGGGATGGCGGGCACCATCAATCTTTTTACCATAAAGTCTGCTCCTTAAAAAATGGTTGCCATCCTTTCCTTTAACTATCGAGCAGCTTTTCCCTTAAAATCATAACATCTGCGTTGAAATAAAATATGTACATCTTACAAGCGCATTAGTAATCCACCCCGTAATACATTTAAAGCCGACGAATGCTTTCTTCACTCCTTAGGCTTCATTGGATGAGACACGTGGCAGACACCTGTGCCATCGCAATCCCAAAATTCCTAATCGCAGGATGGTGGGCACCGTCAATCTTGAAGAGACAACTCATCAATGGTCACACAGATTTCATCTTTTATGAAGGGCACGTGGCACCCACCCATGATATCGTGATCCTTGTAATCCTTGATCGCGGGATAGCGGGCGCCATTGATCTCGTTCCTTTAACACAGTTGCTAGCCATGTCGTTAACCTTCAAGCAGCTTTTCCAGTAAGATTATAACATATCCGTGGATTTAGAATATGTGCGTCTCAAAAACACTTTAGTAATCCACCCCTTAATACATTTAAAGCCGACTAGTGTTTCCTTTACTCTTTAGGCTTCATTGGATGAGACACGTGACGCCCACCCGTGATTTCACAATCAACCCAAGCACCATCGTGGGATGGTGGGGAATGGCTCAGATCAAATGGTAGTTGGTTAGTGGTAGCTCAAATTTGATCCCCTAGATAGGACACATGGCGCCCACCCATGATTTCGCGATCCTTGAATTCCCAATCACAGGACGGCGGGCACCATTGATATCTACAGGAAATAGATCAACGACAACACTAAATCAACCCTTGCAAAATAAAACATTCATTAAAAGGAGAAGTGGGCATTACTAGGCAGACGAAAAATAAAAAAATTATATTTATAGAAGAAAAATAAAATAATTCTACAATTTGTTTTATAATTTCACTTTTAACTTTAAATGTATGTTCACTCATTAAGTTGTATTTTTTTTACAATCACATTTTTATTTTAGATGTTTGTTTATAAAATATAAAATGCATTAAAAATATATTAGAAATATTTTTCTTTATATTATATAGCATTCATAACATTAAATTAACATAGAATAATTTTACAATATCACTTAACCAATCAAGAAAAATTTAATCATTACTATGCAACATTATTCTCACATCAAACTAACAAATAAATATTGAGAAAATAAATTTATTTTTTTATATTATAACATTCATAACTTAAACCTTTTATACACAATATCAAGTTAATTATAAAAACACATAAAATTATTTATAAAGCAACTTAAATTTTTTAACAATTTAATATAATTAAGAAAAATTAAATAAGAATTATAGATAAATTTATGAAATATTGATTTACTTATCAAGAAAAAATCAATTATAAATTTACTTATTATAGATAAATTTACTTATCAATCTATTTTAACCATTAAGAAAAAATTGATCATTAGTGATTGCAACATTATTGGCACATCTTTTAAACTGACAAATAAACATTGAAAACACATTTATTTTTTATATTATAACATTCATAACTTAAACCTTTTTATACACAATGTCAAGTTAACTATGAATTGTATAGAGTTTAGATTTGCTATATCTCTCATATATCAACATAGGTAAATTTGAAAATATTTTAAATTATATAATTTCAAAAAAAAATGAATGAATTTATAGAAGATTATTTTTAGCCGATAGGCTATATATAGTGTGAGGTTTCTATCCCAAACCTGTCTCACGCCGGATATAGGTAGTCGTTAAACAATTTCCCGTTAGTTGTTTCCGACTATTTAAATGTTTCTGACCTCACATCTAAAAAAAATTATTCGCATTCAATATTCAAATCTCGAATAAAATCAGATTTTCGTGCATATGAATAGATTGAAGCAGCGGCTGGAGGGAGATTGGTTTTTGTTCATCTCATTTAATTTATTTTTTGCTATGGTAGGCATGGCTTTGTAAATGGCAGGAGCAGATCAGTTCATTTTTGTTGGAGATGATTGTTAGTGTGGTTTTTGCTGCTAAGGCTGAGGCATCGTCGCCCACCCCTTTGACTATGGGCGTTGGTTTTGTGATGGGGGTGCCCTCTTTAATAGCTGGTGTCATTGGATCTCTCATTGCATTTTTGGCTGAAATAAACGGCGCAAAAAATTGTAGGAATGAATATTGTCTCCAAGGAATGCCAGTAGCTGCCATGGCTGAAACTAAGGGAAGGGAGGTGAAATCAAATCCACTCTAGAGGCCTCTTCCTTCTGCAGATGTTGGTGCAGAGTTTCAACCCCTTTTAGCCATGTGTATGTACTTTTTTCTCGTTGAACTCTTCAATCTTTTGATGATTGCACACACTCCATGAAAAATAATTAGATAATCAAATCTTTTGATGATTGCGCACACTCCATGAAAAATAATTAGATAATCGAATGCTTTATTTTTGGACCTTTATAAAATTATGTCTTTAAAGTGGAAGGGTGTGCCCTATTTCTGCATTGAAATCAACCAAACTAGGGTGCTCTACTATTACGTCTAATCCAGGCATTATGGATTCACCTGAGGTAAGTATTCAATTTAAAGTTGTGTCATCATGTAAGTTTTATTTTTCATCTTGTAAATGACGCGTTAATTTCATTGTGTTTTCTGGATATAATTCTGCTTGTTATTTCATTTTGATTTGTTGGCCGCTATTTCAAATCAGAGCATTGGTGTTGGGGTAATTGGTCAGCTGCATAGTCCCGTTGGTTAGGTTTTGGCCCTCATTGTAACACTGAATTTTTAAAAGGCAGCATGGGCTTAGCTCTATGTTCTATAATGCGTCCATGGGCATTGCGTTTATCCACGGTCTTTGAGAATCTCCTTTGCTTTTTGTCTAGTGCTTGCTCTACAACCTATTTGCAAGATGAAACTTAACTTGACACAACCCCCTGCTTCCTCCGTCTCCTTAAGCACTGATGGGCTTTTTCATTTCTTGAAGATTTTTCGTAGGGCTGTAGTGGCAGTCTCTGTCCCCACCTTTGAAACTCTTGCAATTTTCTAGAAAAGAACAGGGATTTTGAGTGGTGGACTCTGTCTTGTGCACTTTAGTACGCAATTTCTACCAGTGAAAGAGAATTGTTGGCCTTTTTTTAATTTTCTCAGGAAGGATCTGGATCAGGTTAATGAGTGCTTCGACTGCCTTTATTCTGTTTCTCCTAACGAGCAGCATTTCTATGGTTGATTAACATTCATCTCGATGCAGAAAATTCAAATTATGAAAGGCCTTTTCATTAAGCTGAAAAATGCTTAGAATTCTAGAATTGCAGTTACAAGCCCATAGAGGACTTGTGCTACATCGAGCCTAGCATCCAAGCTTCCTCTACTCAAAAGCCAGCATATGGTATCCATGGTTGTTGGGCTTTTAAGGGAACTCATACATTCTTCACTGGTTTCATGGATGAGGATTGATTAAGGAGTGAAATGACTGCAATAGTTGTGTCCACATCAATGGCAATGGAGGAGCGATCCATCAATTCACCACTGGTGCCATTCAACTCTTTGTAATTTAGACTAAACAAGCTACTCTTGCAGCCCTTTGGCAATCTATAACATCCTCATCCTAAACCAAAACAAAACAACATGACACAAATTAAAAGAAAGTTGTAAACCACTCTTGCAGCCCTTTGCCAATCCGCATATTCCTCGACCTGAACCAAAACAAAACAGAATGATATGAATTGAAAAAGGTAAATCACTATTGATGCGCTAAATAAGATACAATGCATAGCAAGGGATGTAATTTACACCTTAATGGAAGGATACCTTGTCATGGTCCAAACCAACATAGGCTATTCTTCCTTGTTCTGCATCTCTTCCCACCATTCAATAGATTTAGCACTTAAATATATATGTAGAAAAGAACAATTCTGCAATTTCACTATATTTGTACAGGGCAACTTTAGATTATTATTCGTCTCACAGGAATTGAATTGCATGAGCAGACAGTAAGCGAAGAGGAAGAGGAAGAGAGCATTAGAAAAGCTCTCAAGATGTCACTTACAAGATGACACAACTTTAAATTGCATACTTACCTCAGGTAAATCCATGCCTGGCTTCAATTTTATTGTTGAAATAAGTCTCCATTCACATCCCTTTCTACTCATACTGCCTGTTGACACCACTCTACCTCTCAATATTTCTTCTTGCTCACTATCATGTTGTGTGTTACAGAGCATTTGCATGGCGGGTTACAAATCAGATATAATGGCAGAGTGTTCAAATATGTGGGAGCTAAATCAGAGCAGTAATTCATGGGACTTGGTAGCTATCTTTATTCCAACATATTTCAAGTTTGTTGTTCATGTGGCTGTGAAGACTTCACAAAAGAGCTGGGAAGAACCTTAACGAAGAGGTGGCTCCAAGAATAAAATCAATCTTAAGGTTGCTCTATGAAGGTTGTTTGCCTCATTTCTGCATTAACATTTACACTATTTGCATTTTTCCTTTTTGCTTTGATAGGAAATTTTACACAAAATGGTGGCAATTCACAACTAGAGATTATTGTACCCTTTTTATGTCTTTGAAGGATACTATCGTGCTTCACCATTTGACTATCTTTTGTTAAGCTTGCATTTAGGAATACACCACCTTTGGGTCCACAACTTGTAGAGAACAATTGTTGGCTATTAACATTTCATGGAAATTGTCTTCTGTAGATCTTTACTTCTCTTTTTTGTAGTCTATATTCTATTTGATAGTTTGTATAAATTTGGCTTGTGATTCAGGGAATATGATGAAACACTAGCCAGTAACCAACATCTGATACAAATTATTTTATTCTAATTGAGTAAATTACCATAGTTAAGTCCTCAGTTCTTTCTCTCGTAATCTTTGCTTGATGTCCTGTGTTTATGAAATGTAGAGAGAAGGAGAACATGATGAAAATGGTAACAGGAGAAAGAGGCAGAGAAGGTCCTGCAACAGGCCCCTGAGTAATGAAGTTCATAATTCTGCTGAGCCTATGCAAGTTTACCCTAAACCCATGCAAGTTTCTCCAGAACTTATGCAAGTTAGTGGGAACACTAATGAAATTATCACTCGATCCCAAATGACATTATTGAGAGAGGATAACCAATCTCTTGCAAGGTAGGATGAGGTTTGGTCAAGGCATTTTCCTTTGTTAGTATTAGTGTAGAATTGGTATTGGATTGATTTTTGAAGTTCAAAAATTTTTCACTGAATTTTTCCATTGTTTTCCATTGATTATTATACTGTCTTTCAGACTTTGGTACTAGATATTGATAGGTAGATGACCCCATGGGTGTTAGGGACTTTGTATAAGACATTTTTGGCTTTTATCATCAATCATAGGTTGGAATGCTATGCCTTGTTTCCTTCAGCTATCTAAGAGTTTGGTTTATATCAATTTAGTGCACCTGAAGTTTATCTTCTCAAAATAACATGAGTTCAAAAGTGAGTAAGCCTAGGTTTAAGATTAGTTTGTAGATATGTAGGGATATAGGATTATGTGGTAATTATTTTGTTAGGATTAATTTTCAGGAATACAACAATTCATAATGTTTTTTTTTTATAAAGTTATAAGTTTTGGATTATTATCATTTAGAACACAAGGCAGAGGACCTAGAAACAGGACATTCTGAAATGCATGAATGAGATAATTTTAACAATGTGGCATCCAGTACACTAGGATTTCATGAGGTTTTAATTTGTGTTAGATTATGAGTTTTGTTCAACGAGATTACTTGCCTCGTCAACCGGAAGTGACTGCAAGGATGATGAGAATTCTTGTCGATTGGCTCATTGAGGTGCTGCTTGTAATTTACAGAGGCACTCATTCCATTCTACTATTCATTGCAAAAGTAGAGATAAATTGAATGTTCTTCATTTGATTTGTTATTTCTATAGATCCACCAAAAATTTGAACTGAGGCATGAAACCTTATTCCTGACTGTGAATATCATCGATAGATATCTTTCAAGCCAATCCATTCTCAGAAGTGAATTGTAGCTTCTGGGGGTAACTGCAATGCTTTTGACATGCAATTATGAGGAGGTTTCTATCCCCCAACGTTGAAGAATTTGTTGCTATTTCTAAGTCTATTAGTGCCAATAATGAAATCTCAAGAATGGAGATATCAATTCTGACTGCACTGGAATTCAGCTTGACTATGCCTACTCCTTATGTCTTCATGAGAAGGTTCCTCCAAGCTGTTGGTTTAGATGATAAAGTAAACTTCGCCTTAATTTCATAGATTAAAAGGCTGATTTAAGCTTTTCATTTATTACCTGAATTGATTTTACCTAATTGAATTGGCCCTAGGGGTGCTGTCATAATAGTGGTTTACAATTCCTGAGAGGAACAAATTTTAGCTGAAATCACATATTTTTAGAAAATATAATGATTTAAGCCTTAAAAAGTTTTATTTTAAGGATTC
>VDFB02176743.1:0-16281 GCA_007258455.2 Sequoia sempervirens
TATCTTTACTTTGTTGTCGGTCGTAGTCGGCCTTGGTCGTAGTCGGCCAATTGCTAATAAAGCTATAGTTAGTAAGAATAATACATGTCATGTACTTGCAGGTAAACATGTCCAGATTAATGTTAATGTTAATGTTGTTATGAAACGTCGTGTCGGTTGGTTATCTAACCACCGCCGAACGTTATATGTAGTCTGTTGGGATAGTCGGGAGATAGTTATGTGCCGATGGTTATATTGTTAAGCATTGTTGATGCTCTGTGATTGTACATGATATTTTTGATAATGAATAAAGCTCTGGTGTTCAAACATGATATCTTTCTAGTTTACTGTTTTGTTCTATATCCTGCACATGACTAGTTTGCCAGTAGCACGTAGTACTTGAATTACATTCCGTAGGCAAACATGTATTGATGAAAGGAGGTTGAGGAGACCAACAAAAGGATGACAAGGGGGGAGCATTAATGCACTTGACTATTCATTCTGGGGAGGTGATCAACTTACCTGACTATCATTTAGTCCAATTTTTAGTGCACAATCTAGCAAATATTCTTGTGATCAACCTATTAGTGAAAGCTGGGGGGATGTATAATTAGGTAGTCTATCTACAATATTGATGGTAAATGAGTTGGTGATGAGAAGAGGACAACAACCTCTATAAATCTTGGAGTGCTAACGCCTAAGACATAAGTGATCCCCAACTTGACCATGTTTCTATGTAGGCACTCAATAGGACAAATTATTCCCCAAACTATATTACAACCAAACTTAGTTGTACTTAAAACCAAGGAAACACGGGGACGTGTCCCCTACCCTTTTGCCCCCCTAACCCGTACCGGGGACATTTTGGGGACGGGGGACACCTTGGGGACATTTTTCAGGCGTCCCCAAAAAGTTTCCTTTTCTTCGAAATGTCCCCGATTGGTGGGGACATCCGGGGTACAGCAAGGGGACGACCCACAGTCCTGGGGACAGTCAGCCGTCCCCTTTTTTCCAACAAGTATTTACAAAAAAAAAAAGACTGAAATTAAAAATGCTTATTTTTTTATCGTTTCTAAGTGGACCCCACACCCTCCCAAGCCTAAAATGAAACATAAAACTTGCTTTCAAAGCCATTTGAGTTAATTTTTAAATTCCAAAAAAAAATTGCAGGTAAGAGGCAAGTGAGCAAGAGAAAAATTGTCAGTGACTTAGACTCTGAGTCTGATTTTGATGTAATGTTGGCAAATGTCAAGTAGAGGCAGCCATCATACTTTCTATTACTATGGTTTGGACATTTGTGACTTTGTTATTTTGACATTTTTAGTGCAAATTTGTAGCCTTTGGGCATTTTATTTTTAAAATTTTATATCATATGCACATTAATCGTTTGACATGAATTATGAAAGCAATTAAGTAGTTGTAGTATTAATTTGTTTGACTCTATAATGTGTTGATGTTATAGTTGTCAGAGATATCCTTCTCTCAAATTCGAAAGAATAAATGTTAGATAAATAATTGTAAAGGCAAGTCAGACTTGCTAGATATAAATATTATTTTAAAATTATAAGGCCGACCAAAGATGAAAAGTTGCCTTGGTTCTTGAATGAGGCCGACCCTTGTGAAGAGTCGCCTTGCTTGTGAAGAGGCGCCTTACATCGTATATATAGAAGGTGATGATCATTTCATTTGATCATCAATCAATTCATTCTCAAGACAATTTGCAACTATCAAGGAGTTCGCATATCTACAACAGATTATCATTTTGCTTAGAGCAGATCGACATCACGGAGAATTCATTGTAATTGTGCATTCACATCTAGAAGAGGTGTTGTGTTTCATTATTTCAGATCGGCCTAGAGTTTGGCTCGAATTGTAAGCAGATTTTTGCTCTTTCATTCAATATATAAGAGATATATTCTTGGCTGGGTTTTTCTCCGTCAAGAAGGAGGTTTTTCCTAGGGTAATTGCTGTGTTTGATTGTTCATCATTTTGTATATCTGCTTTTCTGTCAAATCTGATCCTAAAACTAACATGGTATCAAAGCGGGTCTAAGAAAAGATCTGATTAGATTTGTGAAGTAGTCTATTTTTCATCTAGGGCAGATCTTTGAAGGTGAATTTGTGCGGAAAAAGAAGATGGTGATCGGTATCAATGTAGAAGATAGATTTGATGGAGCCACAAACTTCAACTCCTGGAAACCCAGGGTACTCATTGCATTAGAGGAGAATCATCTTCTTGATTTCATGGAAAGTAATATGCCCGAGCCTTCCGATGATATTGAGAGAATCCAGTGGAAGAAAAATGGCATGAAGGGTGGAAAGATCATGATAGACTCTGTGATGGATCACCTAGTACCGATCATTTCCAAGTTGAAGACAGCTAAAGAAATGTTTGATACTCTAAAAGGATTGTATGAGATCAACAACACTAGCAGAGCCCTTGCTTTGAGACAACAACTTCATGTAAAAATGGCTAAAGATGATTCACTCATCTCATTCTTTATGAAGATTGCTGATTTGAGAGATCAATTGAGCACTATTGGGGACATAATTGCAGACAAAGATCTTGTTATGTTGACACTAAATGGTCTTCCTCAATCTTGGGAACCCTTTATTCAGAGCATTAGTGAGAGATCCAAGTTGCCCAAGTTTGATCGTCTTCGAGCTGATTGTATTCAAGAAGAGTCCAGGTTGGCAGCAAGAGGAATTGGGTGAAACCATCATGATGTAGAAAGTCAAGTTCTTGCTACTCACACTTCTAGAGGAAAAAGGCAAAGGAAGAAAAAGGAATAGAGACAAAGAATCAGATTTTGCCCCAAAACCAAAGAAGGATCTCTCTCACATTCAATGTTTCGGGTGTGACAAGTACGGTCACTTTGCTCGAGATTGCAAATTAAGGTCTACACAACATGTTTCTTCTGCGGAAATTGGCATAGGGACATCTCAAAAGGAGCCAAGCTCTAAAGTTGATTCAAAAGGTTTCTTATTCTAAAGTCAATCAGTTTCTTCGAAGAGGAGGAATTAACATTCAGAGGGAGTTTGGCAAACCAACAGAGGCAATCTTGGAGGAGGAGGTCAGGAGGATGATGCAAGTACTTGAAGCTTTAGAGGGAGTCACATCATCATGAAGATTTGTCATAATGAATATTTCTCTGAGATGGAGGAATATGAGGTGAAAGCCCTTGTAGTGTATATTCCTCTGAGACGGAGGAATATGAGGTGAAAGCCCTTGTAGTGTATATTCCTCTAAGATGAAGGAATATGAGGTGAAAGCCCTTGTAGTGTATATTTCTCTGAAACGGAGAAATATGAGGTGAAAGGCTTGTAGTGTATATTTCTCTGAGACGGAGAAATATGAGGTGCGAGCCCTTGTTCATCTCTGAGACTAAGATGAGACATCATGTTGAGAGACTCCATGACATCACGTTGAGAGACTCCATGATGGACACTTGTGCATATGTTTCTTTCCACATATGGGAGTAGCCATGGTGGACGTCATGTTGAGTGACTCCATGACGATATCATGTTGAGAGACTCCGTGATGAACTTTTTTCACAAATGGGTGTAGCCATTTTGGATGTCATGTTGAGAGACTCCATGACATGGATATCTGGAAGGATACCTCCCTAGTTAAGAGGGAGTGTTGATGTTATAGCTGTGGGAGATATCCTTCTCTCAAATTCGAAAGAATAAATGTTAGATAAATAATTGTAAAGGCAAGTCAGACTTGCTATATATAAATATTATTTTAAAATTGTAAGGCCGACCCAAGATGAAAAGTCGTCTTGGTTCTTGAATGAGGCCAACCCTTGTGAAGAGTCGCCTTGCTTGTGAAGAGGCACCTTACATTGTATATATAGAAGGTGATGATCATTTCATTTGATCATCAATCAATTCATTCTCAAGACAATTCGCACCTATCAAAGAGTTCGCTTATCTATAGCAGATTATCATTTTGCCTAGAGCAGATCGACATCAAGGAGAATTCATTGTAATTGTGCATTCACATCTAGGAGAGGTGTTGTGTTTCATTATTTCAGATCGGCCTAGAGTTTGGCCTAGATTGTAAGCAGATTTCTGCTCTTTCATTCAATATATAAGAGAGATATTCTTGGCTGGGTTTTTCTCCCTCGAGGAGGGTTTTCCCAGGGTATTTGCTGTGTTTGATTGTTCATCATTTTTTATTTCTGCTTTTCTGTCAAATTTGATCCTAAAACTAACATAATGTATATGTCAATATGATTGGTGATTACATTTGCACCTTTATCAATGTTCATTGTTATGATTATCATTACTCATGAATATCTGAAATTTTCCTATATTTTTAATATATATATATAGCTGTCCCCTTGTCCCCAAAAATCCCCTAAAAAAATGTTGTCCCCGAAACACGTCCTGCCGTTCTGCCATCCCCCCGTACTGGAAACTTGGTGGAACATAGCTTAAAACCAAGAAACAAAAATTGAAAAAGCACCAAACCTGAGCTAGCAACTTAGTTTTTAGGATTACAAACTTTATAGATCAATCATAAGAATATTGGCTTGATTGTGAATTGAATACTAGATTGATTGATGTTCAGGGGGGTTGATCACCTCCTTAGGATGAACAATCAAGTACATAAATCCTCTCCTCTTTTTGTCAAATGCCTTGATCTCCTTTCGTTGATATATATTATGTGTATGTGTATCTACGCATGTGTGTGTGTGTGTGGCATATTGCTCAATTGATGACTCGATATGCTCACCTACAATACCAAAATATTCAACCATAGTTGGCCACCCAAGGATTTTGCAAACTTGGACTTGTTAACCAAGATCCTTATGCTTAGAATAACCTAAGGCCTCTGTTTAGACAGAACATCCATTAATTAATGCATCAATCTTTGAGGCTACCCTTTGTTGTTGATAGAGATAATAGTTAGATTTCACTAGAATACTACCCCAATCTTGTACCAATTGAGATTATAAACCAACTACCCCAATTTCATGGGAATGAGTTAACACTAGGTAGCGTGCATCTCCATGCTTTCATGAATTTAATGAATGTTTATGAGGTGGAAGATGATGAATTTGATGAATGGTTATGAGGTAGTCACTAAGTGATGATGCAAGGAACTGGTATGATAGCTTCTCAGACCACTCTATTTCATCCCAGGAAGAACTTGAAGCTATTTTCATTTATCAGTTTGGTGATGATATTGATTTGAATATATTAATCGAAGAGCTTTCTTGTATTCAAAGAAAAAATGATAAGTCTATTTGTGTATTTAATACAAGATTTGTAGAATCATTAAGGGAAATCTCCAAGAATTTGAGGCTTGATTAGCTAGTGTGTTTATCCTTATATTGTGGAGCATTTCATCCTCAATTGATCTTCTTTTGAAAAATGAACACTATAAGTCTTCAGCAAGCATATAGTTGGCCTACACACACTAGAGAAATTCTTAGGGTATTAAGCATAGAGGATTTTACTTCTAAGAGTGCTTCTGCTAGTGAGTTTATACATTTGAATGTTTAGTCTGAGGAACTGGCTACAAAGGGTCATGATGCTGAAAATCAAATTTTAGCATGTAATGATCCATGGTTGTGGTGTGAGGTGTGCCAAATGCCTTATACAAAGTGTGCTGTCATAGGAACAAAAGTTGGAAATACATATATAATAGCCTAAAACAAGTCATCCCACACAAACAAAAAACTTCCAATAGCTAAAGTGTCCAAGTAATTCACCAGAGTGTGAAAACACAAAAAATTGAATTAAATGTACCTAGAGAGAAATCTGGAAAAATTGTATGGATGGCTGTGAAGAGCTTTGAGAGACCATCCCAATGTTGCTAAAATCGCAAAAAATGAAGAAACAAATCAAAAGTTATGAGTTTGGGGGTGAAAACAACACATTTGACTTTGACAGGCTATAGAATGCACTAGCAACAAAATGTGACAAAAAACTAGCACCATTGGATAGTGCTTAGAACCAACTTTCCATCGATATCTCGTTCGCCCAATTTCGATACTTGAGCAAAAAGTTATGCTCATTTTCTCGATTTTGCTTATTTTGCAATAAAGCAAAATTTTTTAGCCCCTAGGGGTTGAGCATTGGTGGCCCATGCAACCCTGGGGTGCAAATTTTATTAAAAAAAGAAAAAAAAATGGAGCCCCACTGCGATTTGGCGGCTACCGCCAGTGGCTTTGTAGTTGCTAGTGGTTAGTGGCTTAGCCGCTGCCGCTTAGTGGCTAGTAGGCTACCAGTGGCCCTGACGGTGGTCACAGGGGGTGCCGCTTCGCGGGCGGTGCGAAGGCGGCACTTGCCTTTTTAAATTTTTTTTGTAAAACGTCTATAGGTGGGGCATATAGGGTCGTACGACCCCTGTAGCAATTTTTTTTTGCCTCAAAATCTTCCGACGTCGAAATAGGACGAATTTTATATCAAAATTCATCAAATCGGCCTCCTGAACGCAACTGTGAGGTTCTTTTCGGCTCAAAATGCTTTGAAATTGTAGCTACCCTCATAGATTTAACCTCAAGAGTTCAAATTAGGCCAAACAAGAGGCAAAACTAACTTTTTCGACGGCTCTGAATCCATTGGAAGACTCTATTTTGCTCCAAGATGCACCGAATGACAACTCAAGGCATAAAATCTCTCAAAGAAAGGATTACAAGTCTGGAGCTCTGATACCATGTTGAAGTTGGGAAAATCAACTCCACAGCTCCCAAAGATCACTTGCAATCAAACACTTGTCACAGAAAGAGAGAATAGCAAAGCTATGTTGGCCAAGAGCTATTGATCCAAAAAAGCACGAATCATTATGAATATGCATCTTAATGATTATACAATAAAAAATCCTTATAAAAGGATAATAAATCTAGAAACCCTAGGTGAGGATAAAACAAGATCATGACATGTGTCCTGATCCTATGACATGAGACATAAAAAGAACATGACCTAAGTAAGCTTAAGTAATTAGAGGAAAAAGAACCTAATAATTAAGTAAATACCGTTTACTCCAACAAGAATCTCCTTGCACATACCCCAATGGGTTATGCTAAAGTATGGGTACATGAGTGAATGCAGAGGCAATGGAATATCTTGCATGTAAAAATTTGGAAAGAAAATTGATTCAACTCCAAGACGATTCTTTAGTAATGCACATTTTTCCTATGTGGGACAAATTTGTTTGTAGTTGAAACCTTAGTTTGCAAATTTGGCAATTTGCTGAGTACGTGTGAGTTTGTTTGCTCCATGAGTACTCACAAGGTTTACTCTCCAAATTATAAATCCGAGTATTTGGAAAAACTCAACAAGACTTGCCAAAAACTCAGCAATTTGTTCCAGTTGACTTGCCATACCAGTAACATGTCAAAATCATGGGGAAAAAGTGGGTTAAACACTCCAAAAGCTCTGTTTTTTTGGCTTTAGAGCATTGTGTTTTGCCTTTTTAAAAATTATGAATTTGGTGTGCACCATGAAGGTCTGTGTGGTTTTGAAGGTCTTCATTTGGGCTGCCCCTAACCCCTGCGAGCAGTGCTGCCCCTCAAGCCCATTGGGGATGTTGCCCCCATACCCCCACCAAACTCATTTGATACATTTTGTAGTTGTATTTTGCATAACATTTATGTTTTTTTTTCAAAAACTTAAGTGCTTTTTAAGTTACCGAGCTCTTGTCAAGTACAAACTAAGTCGGAAATTTTTAGCTTGCCAATTGCTCTCTGAGTCTGAGTCTGCGAACTATGGTTGAAAGTGAAACCATCAATTGCACTTTTTTCATGCGATCATGAATTCATTTGCAGTTGAAACTGTTAAAGACAGTTTTGTGCTGAAAGAGTTAAAACCTAAATGTAAGGGCAAAAACATGTGCAAATGCCTGCCAGTAGAGTTTGAAGGAATGCAAGTGGCACCAACAGATTTTTGTAATAGTTATACATAACTTTCTCTGCTGAGTTGATTTAGAAGACATGCTGAAAGATGTAACATATACCCCAAGATCTGCCAAGACTTGTTTTGCATTACTTTCTCTACTTCTAGTTTCTGACCTTGTTCTATCATTCTTTTGACAAGCAAGTCTTTCCCAGTGTTATGCTTTTCAGATACATAAGGTGAACTGCTTTCTTGATGTGCTTAGGAGACAGTTATTCTAAGAAATGTTCTACTACTGTTTCTTACTAATATTTTGCAGTTCTATGTGATGAATTGCAGGAAGGCTGAAAATACATTATTATTATTATTAGATAAAAAAAAATTGAATCTGAGAACTGCAGATCAGTTTATCAAAGTTCCGTAGTCATGAGACTTTGTGAGTACTTGCCAAGTCTCACCCATTTGCACTCCCTCACCAAAAAACAAACAGAAAAACCATTAAAACTAAAAATTCTAAAAATAATTCTATTTATAGGATATTTTTGAAAACTTTACTGAGTTTATGCCAAATCCAAGTCAAAACTTTGCTTGCTGAGTCTTCACTGAGTTCGAGTCTCACGACTAATTCCCATCTCTGCAGTTTTTATCTATCTTCATTTAATAGCTTTCCTTATTTTTGCCTGCATCCTAAGAAAATTTATTGGTTGTGGTGTTTAGAAGATTAAATTTATATTTGTTGTCAAAATTTGTATTAGAGGAATTAGGCTCTTATTCTTGGATTGATGCAATGTTTTACTTGTTATTAAAATATTAAATGTAATATTAATGGTCATCTTAGCTTTAGTTATCTGTTAGCTTTAGTTAGTTTTTAGTAACTTTATTTATGCTTTAGTTGTTTTAGCATCTTTCTGATTTTTGCTTTAAGTTAGCTTTAGTTAATGATTGTTTCTTTTTAAAAACATCGTCGTGTAAATTTCTTTATAAGTAGCTTTCGTCTCCTTTTGTAATTAAGCAATTATGAATATCAATTGTCTTTTCTTGGTATCAGAGCTTAGGCACAAACTTGATTAGTATTAGCCGAATTTTTTTATTTTTTTTAAATCGAAGAAATTTTTTAGAAATTTTTTGAAAGAAAATTTTTGAGTTATTTATAGTGGAAGATTTCGAAATCTTTCTAGGTGATTTTTTTCAGGGCATCTTTTTGAGGATTTTTGTGGTGGTTTTTCCGAGTGAAAAATGCGGGTTTGGTTACTCCAAGTTCGTGGTTTTTTTTTTGGGCGTTTTTTTGGAGAAGTCACGAAGTTTGTTTATTCTGCACTAGATCACATTTCTGCTCTTGTCCTCCCATGCCTTTTCCTGATCCTGCTGCTTGTATTTGACATCTGTGTCCCAAACGCTTGTTAGTCTTCCTATTCAGAATTCCCATTCAAACCAGTCCCAAGATTTTTGATGTGGGATCAGAAAAATCTGCTATTTTTCTTATTTCTGAAGCAGAAGCTTCTAAGTCTCCTATGCCTTCCTTTGATGCCATTTTCATGGCAGCTTGCAGCCATGGTCTTGGAGTTCATGGGTCTGTCCATATAATCTTCCATTCAAACCCAGCTATACCAGTTTCTGATAGGCTTGAGTGTCCATGTCCATGGTCTTTTCTGTCCCAGCCACCACAAAGCGTTTTATTTTTGATTTTTTCATTCCAAAAAACTGCCTAAAATCGTGTCTGGGATGGTTTCTTTTTCCCAAATGCACTGAAGATTCCTACAGTCCTGAAAGTGTCCTCATGCCACCAGTCCCTGAGACGTTTCTTGGAAAACCCTGCTTCAAATGAACTAAAAATCCACACTACGTGAGCCACAGGACACCCACAGTCAAAGAATGAACAGTTCTTGTTTTCTGTGCTTGAAATGAGAGCCATGCTCTCAACCATCATAATGGTCCCAGTCTGTTCTTACCATCTCGGAAGTAGTGAGGCTCATTGTTTTCGAGTAATCGGGCATATGAAAGTTATAAGCTTCTCCGCTTATCACTTCATCGATGATATGTTTCCAAGAATTTGGGTAGATCTGTTTATAGTTTGCACGATGACCATTAAGGGAGGGTATTAAAATATTAAATGTAATATTAATCGTCATCTTAGCTTTAGTTAGTTGTCTGTTAGCTTTAGTTAGTTTTTAGTAACTTTAGTTACGCTTTAGTTGTTTTAGCATCTTTCTAATTTTTGCTTTAAGTTAGCTTTAGTTAACGATTGTTTCTTTTTAGAAACATCGTCTTGTAGATTTCTTTAAAAGGAGCTTTTGTCTCCTTTTGTAATTAAGCAATTATGAATATCAATTATCTTTTCACTTGTTTTATACTTTCTAAGAATTATCATTGCCTGACTATCTGTTTTTTTTTAATTTGTTTACGGAGTATTTACACTTAAAAATAGGTTGAAGTGCCAAGTAGATAAATATGCTGGTTTGCTTTAAAATTGAACATGTATCCATTCAAAATACTGCAGACTAATCCCATAATCAACAACCATTGATGAGTATGTGATTATTTTCTAATCATTAATTTCCTTTTCTCTAAGTTGCTGAATTGCTCATAAACTAGGCTGATTCCAGGTATGAAAAGTCATGGAATCGGAGTCTGTATAGAATCATCACATAATGTGTAGGGTTTGTGGAATGAACTGTGTTTACTCATTTGATAGTGCCAGATGAATGAGGATCCACAACGCCTGGTCCTGCATACGAATCTATGTCCAACTCCCTCTGTAGATGCTATTGAACAATTATTGCCAATCGTCAAATTTTTCAAAACCTATCTAAGGCGAGTCACCCACTAACGGAATGGATTAATATTCAGAAAGTTTAATAATTTTTATTAATATTGTGAATGTAACAATATTTAGATAGTTTAATAACTAATATTGTATTATTAATTGTTATATAATATATAATATATATAAAGTTTAATTTATATTTATTTATTAAATATTAAATTGTATATGAAATCATAGTTTTGAAAATTTATAATTTAAAATAGTTTAATAATTAAATTATTAAATATTAAATTTCATATATTTATTTTTTATAATTAGAGTTTTATTTTTAATATATCGATATCAATTAATATATTTTTAAATATATTAAAAATTAATAACAATTATTTTAAATTGTGTAGTGAATGTTATTAAATACAATTTAAAATAGAAGCAATGGATGGTTGACTCAAAACTATAATAACCAATATATTTATATTTAATAATCAATGCATATACTTATGATTTTTATATATTTTGTACGGACATACCCAAATGCACCCAACCCTTTTAAAAAATTTCTGCCATACCGTCATACTGTACCCACATACCCATACCTGTACCCGATTTGGCAACTTAGCCTTTTCTGTGTTTTAGCTCTGCTTTTCTATTGTATATGATCTTAAATTATCCATCAATGTAGAAAACATTTACCTTGTTTTTCAGTTACTGGTTGAATTGGGATACAGATTCAGCAATATCTCTTATATCAAATGAACATGAATTATTAATTTCACTTCCTACTAATTAATATTTGGCAAATCATGAAGTAAAGACATTTTTATTCTACAAGAATTAGGCATACTAGTTATTACAGGAATATTCTGCTAATAATTGATTTATATTTTCAGGAAGATCGTAATTGCTACTAATATTGCAGAGACGAGTATCACCATAGATGATGTGGTTTTTGTGCTTGATTGTGGAAAAGCAAAAGAAACGAGTTATGATGCTCTGAACAAACTTGCTTGTCTAACTCCAACATGGATCTCAAAGGCATCAGCCCATCAGGTACAGAACTCTGAATATAAGCAATATAGTGGTGAGATCAAACTTCATTTACTTGATCTTGTTGGATGTTACTGCAATCCTGCAGAGGAGAGGACGAGCTGGTCGTGTTCAACCTGGATGGTGTTATCATCTTTATCCAAAGATTATTTATGATGCCATGCCTCAATATCAAACTCCTGAAATTCTGCGGACACCTTTGGAAGAACTTTGCTTACAAATCAAAAGTTTGCATTTTGGAAGTATTTCTGCATTTCTTTCCAAAGCACTTGAGCCTCCTGAAATTCTTGCAGTGCAAAATGCAATAAATCTTCTGAAGACCATTGGAGCTCTAGATGAGAGGGAAGAACTGACTGCTTTAGGTATTTGTGTACAAACTCATAATGTGGTCGGTAGTTCTTGATGTATGCCTTTAACGTTTGAAATTCTGTATTCATATTCTGTGTTTTGTTTCTTGATCACAGGGTGCCACCTGGCAAAATTACCTGTGGATCCAAAGGTTGGAAAAATGCTTCTTATGGGGGCTGTTTTCCAGTGTCTAGAACCAGCATTGACAATAGCTGCTGCCCTAGCTTATCGGGATCCATTTGTCCTTCCAATTGATAAGAAAGAGGAAGCAGATAAAGTAAAGAGATTCTTTGCAGGAGATTCTTATAGGTGCAAACACACTTTTTCCTTCATTTTTTTGGTCCCAGATTATATCTATCTGCAGGTTTGCTGGTGCAAGAACATGTGTTTGTGTATTTGTGTGTATATATTTGGAAGACTTATTATAAATGAGCTTTTGTACTGTTAACTTCCCTATCAAGAAACATATCCGAATTTTAGTCTTTGTAGCATATATATGGATATATGGACCCTCATATCATATCATATCATATCATCATTGAAAATGTATTGTGTGAAACTGACGAACTAAATCTGACTATTATATTATTACATAATTACAGTGATCACATTTGTTTGTTGAGGGCTTTTGAGGCTTGGAAGCGTGCAAAGAAGCATGATGGTCAAGGACGGACGTTTTGTTGGCAGAACTTCTTGTCTTTGCATACATTACAAATGATGGAAGACCTGCGAAACCAATTTTGTGATTTACTCACTGAGATAGGATTCATTGATAAGTCATTTGGTTCTCAGGCAAGTTATGAGCTACTTATTCATGGCTTGCTGTGCCTACAATTGCATATTAAAATGTTCTTATCTGCATGGATCCACAGCGATGACTAAGAGCTTATTTTCTTATCTTAATGTTTTTCTTTTCAGGCATACAACCAGTACAGTGCAGATAGAAACATGGTCTCTGCTGTTCTATGTGCTGGACTTTTTCCCAATGTAGTTCAGTGCAAGCGAAGGGGGAAAAGAGTAGCACTTTTCACTAAAGAGGATGGAAAAGTTGATGCCCATCCAGCATCGGTTAATGCCTTTGTAAATTCATTCCCTCTGCCATATCTAGTGTACAGAGAGAAGGTAAAAACCACTAATATCTTTATCAGAGACTCAACAAATATATCAGATTATGCTCTACTAATGTTTGGGGGCAGTCTTGCTCTAAGCCAAAGTGGGCAAGAGATTGAGATGCTTGAAGGTTACTTGCATTTTTCTGCATCGAAAAGAGTAATGCAGTTAATTCAGGTAAAACCTGTCGCATTTATTCACCATATGTTAATTTTATGCTCATTAATGTATTATTTCTTCAGTGCTAATTTTTATAGTGTTCTATTCAACCTTTCTGTCTTCAATATTTAATATTTACCTTTCTCTTAATTCCACTACAGAATTTAAGAGCAGAGCTTGACAAGCTCTTACAAAGAAAGATAGACAATCCTGGTTTAGACATTACCGTGGTTGGGAAAGGAGTTGTAGCTGCTGTTATAGAACTATTGAATACTGAAAATCGACAGTAATCTGCAGATAAGCATCAGATGCAAGCAAATTGAGAGTTAATGGTTCTCCATCATAGAATTTGTTTTTTTCAAAATTGCTCCATTCATATATATATGCTAATAGATATTAATTGTTTAGTACCACAGAGATAATGTATTACTTGGACAATTTATTTTTTAAAACACTATGTGAAGTAGAGCTTGCAACCTAGGTTAGATGTTACTCTGGTAGGGAGAGTTGTATCTGCTGTTGTAGTATTATTGCACAGTGAAAATGGATTGCAATCTGCAATAACTATAAGATGCAATTAAATCCAGAGCTAAATGCTTTGAAGTCGCCGATTAGAAATATATTTCAAGATTTTATTATTTCTTTCTGGAAGCTAATAGATATCAATTGTTTACTACCAAAGGGATGCAATTGTTATCACTTGGGCAATTCCTTGCTTAAGACACAATACCAGAGTTGGAAATGGTGGAAATTGAATTATGCACATGTTTTGAGCCAACCTACACGTCATTGAACCAATTTATAATTAATAAGGCATGCATTTAGTGTCAATCAAGCCTCAATTTGTAGTAGTTAAGTGTTTAATTACTTTGGTAGGACTTGATCAGCACCCCACTAACCCAACTATTGGATTAGTTGTAAAACGTGCACAATTAGGGGTAATAAAACCCTAATATTCACTAATTCAAGGAAAATAGGTGTGTGCTCCATTGACAAAATCAGCAAATCATTTTAATAAGGGATGCAATTAAGGATAATCTGGCCCTAATGTGCACTATAATTGAAGGAAAACTGGGCTCATAGGACCTGACTGGCCTTAGTTATTCATTCCATTGAACGAACAAGTCAATTGGTTCAATATCATACAAAAATAGGGCTAATCGAGCCCCTATTTCTGCAAATTCCACATAATTTGGTTTGGAGAGCACCGTTAACGTAGTGTTCACTTCATCGAATTAGTAACTCATTTTGTTTAATTAGCTGAGCAAATAGAGGAGATTAATACCAATGATTTTTTATCTCTTGATTTAAAACAAATTTAAACAATTAGTTCCAAAAGCTCTTACCAACCCCAAATTTACAAGTCATTGAACGAAACATTTGATTGGTTCAATAAGATGTGCAAATAGTTATATTCATGTCCCAATGTAAAGTAATTGAATGCAATTGGATTTACAGGGTTTGGCTATCTATATTTGTACACTCTGTTGAAGGGGCACAATTGGGCATGCTCGAACACATACACATGTATGCTAAATTTTATTTAATACACCTTGGAAATTTTTTGTCGTTATATTGTTACCTTTACATATGGAAAACACAAGAAAAATACTAATTGTATGTTCTCTAAGTAGTTAGTAATTAATAAATAGTGTCATAATTAGTAAATATGCCATACACTTGCAACTACAATGTTACATTATGGTTGCTGGAATGCTCTTACGCATAGGAAGGGAATAACAACTTTCATAGTCAAGGGTAATGGATATCTGTTAGTCCAGCACACAAAATTCTAAATTAACAATTCCAGTAGTTCCACAAAGAAGCTTTGATCTAAAAAATATTAATCAGCACAATTTCAAGAGAATTCATACTAAACTTGCTTTTTCAAACATACAAAATCAATCTCTTTTTTAGTGTATTTGCATTCCTATAATTGGTAATTGTCTTTGATTAGTATGAAACCTTCCTTTTCTTTGGTTCGTCTAATTAAATCAAAGAAAACAATCAATTGAAGAAAATGAAGCTTTTTAAAAAAAGAGAAAATTAGCAGCAAAACAACAAAAGCGAGTTATGCATGAAGGTAAAGGTGTCTTCCATTAACATATCATGTGAAACTGAGTTAATATATGTTGAAAAATTGAAAGATATAAGTCGCATTTAAAAAACACCTGAAACATTTAATTGATTCAATTAAACACTTACTGAATTGAATTGAATTGAATACCTAATGAATTTAATACATTTAGGAATGTAGTAGCACCCAATGAGTTGAAACTGAATTGTAGTGTAAGCAATGTTAATGGGATGAAACGTTGAATGTGTGAAGAAGAATATATGATGTATACAAATCACCAATCTTTTCGAATCAAACATATCATGATAAGATGTGTAAAATAGAACAAGCAACCGCTATGTTATAGAACATAAGGATATATTTGGTGATGATAAATCTTGCTAATTAGAAACTGGGTATAATATTATTAATCTTGCTGATCTTGTCAATGGGGATAAGTCTGTAAAGCATCCTTAAAACACCAAATTGTGATTGAGGAAACATCTGGAAGCTTAACTCTTCATATATATTTTTTTGTCTTTATTTTGCATTTTTTAGTTCTTTTGAAGCAAAATTTGGCAGTGTGAAAATTGGACATTACTTGTTCTATTTTTCAACTTGAATTAAATATTTCATTAATTAAGCTTTTCCAACACATAAAAGCTAAAATTTTAAGTAATGGATCAAGAGTTTTGGCTCTAACAAGCAATGATACAGAAATAACTCTTAACAAACATTTTAATTTTTTAATAACCTTGTCCCTATTTGATTTGATCATTTCAACTTCCAATTTGATAGGTATTGTATGACTTAAGGTTTAGTGACTTTACTTTTGAGCAAAAACCTAATTTATTAAATTTTAGTAAGTTAGTTTCTTTTACAAAACAATATATAATGGTTGGATTCTAAGTGTGTAATTAGATTTAAAGGCATGCACCTCTTTTATAGCATTTGCCCATCATGTATAA
>VDFB02176745.1:0-11153 GCA_007258455.2 Sequoia sempervirens
AAATCCAAGTATATCTTGAGTAATCATCAATGAAGGAAACATAATAACGAGATCTACCCAGAGAATCTGTATCCACTGGACCGCACACATCCGAATGAATAAGTTCTAACAATCCATTAGCTTTATTAGTTCCTTTAGGAAATGATGACCTATTTTGTTTACCAAACACACAATCCTCACAAAAATCATTTTTACCAACAAAATAATCAGAAATACCATCTACTAGTTTCTTATCAAGTATGGTCCTAAGACCTTTTTCATCAATGTGACCCAATTTATGGTACCACAACATGCATGCATTTTTAGTGCTAGTTACAAAAGAGAAATTACAAAAAGGAGAGGCATGTAACCTAAACAAAGTCCATGTTCGAGATCCTTTAGCAACCACCAAACTTCCCCTTACCATCTTGCAACCAGACTTGTCAAATGTCACATGCATTCTAGAATCATTCAACTTGGAAACCAAAATTAAACTTTTTGTAAGTCTTGGAATATGTAAAACATCATCAAGTATTTTAACCCTCCCATCACTAAAACACAACTTTACCTTTCCCTTACTGACAATATTTTGTGAGCTATTGTCACCTATGAAGACTTCTCCTCCATCGTATTCTTTATATGTAGAAAACCACTCCTTATGAGGAGTCATATGGAAGGAAGCACCTGAATCAATAAGCCAAGCATCATTACAAACTATGTTAGCTGAAATAATCAAAGCATTAGAATCACTATTATCAAAGGACTTTTTCGTGGAGGAATTTGCATTCTTTTTCTTGTTTCTACATTCCTTCACATGTCCCCATTTACCACAATTCCAACACTTCACTCTACTCTTTCTAGGGGTCTTAGATTGTCCTTTAGACTTATCCTTCTTCTTATCCCCTTTATGCCCTTTCTCCTTGGACCTACCTCACACATGGAAGGCATCTTGGGAGCCACTATGCATGGTATTTCTCCTCATCTCCTCTGAAAGAAGTATGGGAATAATAGTATCCATCTTAGGTTCTACACCACCACTTGTTATAGCAACAATTAAATTTTCCCAAGATTCTGACAAAGAGAAAATCAATAAAATGCATTTATCCTCATCTTCTATTTTAACATCAATAGATGCAAGCTGACTTATAATCAAATTAAAAGCATTCAAATGTTCAACAATAGAATCACCACCCTTCATCTTTAATGAATATAAACATATAAACATCTTTTGAGATACAATGGTGCAGGAGCACCCAAAATACAAGTATCAAAATACAAGCATAAATTTTAATATAATGTTTTTAATCTTTTTGTTTTGTTGTGTACGGTCTAATACACCATTGATAAGGTGTAAGGGGACCTTCTTGAAGCTTAGGTTTAATTTTGAATAAATTAGGAATCAATTTGTAGGCGTTTTCTTAAGTTTTGGCTGAAATTCGAAAACACAGTGTGTTTTCGAAAAAATGTTTTTTCTCCACTTTTAAGCCCGAATCAGCAACCCTAACTGATTTCCCGTGATGTGGAAGGAAAGCCTCGACCATTTTTGTTGGGGTTGAATGTTTTTGAACGGTGGGAAGTCTTTGATAATGGCGGTTATGTTGAAAAAAACAAGAATCAGTGATTTTGTGTAAAGAAAAATCTGTTTTCCTGTTCTTTTTGGCGTAACAGCAAATAGATGAATAGCATAAATCTTTTATTGGAATAAGAGCATGTACAGCAACGTGTTATAGTTCTGTTTTGGTATTTTTAAACTATTTTTCTATCGCTCTTTGTTTTTTATAAAATCTGTCTTTTCTTTAACTCTGTTTTGGGACTGGTAAAAAAAACCAGAATCATGGAGTTTAGATGTTGTTTCTGAACGTACCAGGCAGCATGGGTGTAGAGGAAGCAATGCTAAACTCCAAGCATGTATATACTGTACATATGGTAGATATTAGAGGTTTTTCTTGCAAGTTGGAAGACTGTTTCTAGGCGAGTTTGGAAACCCGGCTAGAAAAGACAGTCAAGAAGCAAATAACCCAACGTAGCAGGGGTGTGCAATGTTATTATCTGATGCGTATTGTGAGTGTAGACAGGTCTAAGAAGGTGTGGAGTGGAAACAGAAGACTCTCCAGTATGTTTTTGGTCAGAAAAGACAGAATAAAGCAAGGAAGAACATTAAGAAACCCTAGGTTACCCTAGGTTGAATTGTAACCCTGTACGGGCAGAAAAGACACCAATCTCCAAAAAAGTAGTCATAGCTTGGAAAAAGAGCCAGAGGAACATTAGAAAGATTGGCACAATTAGTGGAAGAGGAGAGTTCTAACCTATCCTTTTGTATTGAGAGGGCTAAAAAGGGGTTTGAGGCTTGTAACCCTGCCCAAGAACCAAGAACCCTATTTTTGGGAAAACAATGGAGAGCTGAAGCTTGGTGTTTATTGAAGCACCAAAGAAGATGACTTTGAAGGCTTTGGAAAGTGCCACACACCCCTGTAACAACGTTGGCAGAGTGGAGGAGTGATTGGTCTTTTGAGGAATAAAAGGCTAGATAGTGCAAGTGGAAGAAAGAGTACCAAATAACGTTTTGCAGCAGCAGATTTGCAATGATAGCAGGGTTGCTATGGTAAACCGGGGGTGCCTCAAACTAACAGAGGACCTATAGGTTGTAGGGTGAATGAATTAGCACCCAAAGGAGTTCTTAAGACAAAGACTCAAGCATTGAGATTGTGTTTTCTCAATCAACCCTGGTTCTATCAGATTGGTATCAGAGCCCAGCTAAAGATTTGGGAAAGGAATCTTGCATGTCAGACATAGAATCAAGTGATACTTCCACCATGGTGACCAATGCAGAACTGGCAAAGATGGTTGAAGAGTAGGAAGAAGACAATAAGCAGTTGAGGGAAAGAATAGCTCAACTTGAGGCAGCAGTGAGGAGTGCACAGTTTGAAGGAAGAATTCTGAAAGAAGAAGAGGTTGCAGAGGAAGATAAGACCCCTGAACCTGACCCCGTCTTGAAGGAGGAGCCTTTCTTGAAGGCATTAAAAGCTTTGAGTGGAAAATCACTTGAAGGAGTGCCACTATTTAGTGGAAAGATGGAACCTGACTTAGTCATGGACTGGATAGAAGGAATGGAGAACCACTTCGAATGTGATGGAGTTACAGAAGCACAGAAGGTGAAGGTTGCAAAGTCAAGGTTGAGAGGATCAGCGTTAACTTGGTGGAAGTTTGTCCAGACTGAAAGGGAGAAACAAGGTAAGCAGCCCATATCAACCTGGAAAGGAATGGTTGCTAAAGTGAAAGAAGCTTATATGCCAGATGATTATGAAATTCAGCTCCACAAGAAGAGGCAGAGTTTAAGACAAAAAGACCAAGATGTAAACACCTACATGGAAGAGTTCCAGAAACTTTGTTTGAGATCAAATGTGGCAGAAGATGAGAGCCTGAAAGTGGCTAGATACCTCAACGGATTGAAGTGGAATATACAGGAAGAGATGGCTTTGCTCAGCCCCAAGACAGTCCACCAATGCTATCAGCTAGCTATCAAGATTGAAGAAAGGAATAAAAGGAAGCATGATCAGTCCTCTAAGGGTAGAGGAAGAGGTAGAGATCAAAGAGGATAGCGTGGAGGTTACCAAGGAAGAGGTGGTGACCAAAGAAACCAAGGAGAATCAAAGCTTACTGAGCATGGAGGTGAAACCTCATCAAGAGGAGGTTTTAATAGAGGAAGAGGACCTCAAGGAGGTTCAAACAGAGGTAGAGGAGCAAGCAGAAGTAACTCTTACTTTGCCACCATGAAATGTTATAACTGCAATCAGCTAGGCCATCCAGCTTATAGATGCCCAGAGAAAGCTTCATCTAGCAACGAGAAAAGAGTAGCTTATGCACAAGAAGACACCGTGAGTGTAAAGACACCTGAGATCAGTCATATAGAATCAGAAGTAGGTGAAAATCTGATGTTCAACAGGGTTTTGATCAGGCAACCAGTCAAGGAAGAACCCAAGCAAAGGAGAGCTTTGTTTAGAGCAAGGTGCAAGATATTGGGAAAGGTATGCAAGGTCATTGTAGATTCTGGTTCTACGGACAATATAATATCTGAGGAGGCAGTAAATAAGTTAAAATTGTAGAAGGTACCTCATGCCAATCCCTACAAAGTCACATGGCTGAATAAAGGGCAAAGTGTCTTAGTGAATGAGCAGGTTACAGTGGAATTTTCAATTGGAGGCTACAAAGACAAGCTGATTTGTGATGTACTACCCATGGATGCATGCCATCTTCTTCTTGGAAGGCCATGGCAATATGATAGAGGTGTTGTATATCATGGAAAGGAGAACACCATTGAGTTCACGAAAGATGGAAAAACATTCAAGCTGCAATCATTGGTTGAGGAAGATGAGGGGCATTCCAAGGTTCAAAACATTATGTTGAGCAGTGGTAAAGAATTCATCAAGGATCTACACCAAGGGAATGAGGGTTATGTGGTCCTAATGCAGTCCAAAGAGGAAGAAAAGGCTGAGAAGATAGTCATACCTAAAACAGTTCAAAGGCTGCTAGAAAAATATAAGAGCATTGTGAGTGATGGAACACCATCCACTCTACCACCCAAGAGAGCAATAAGTCATCAAATTGACTTCATACCTGGAGCCTCATTACCTAACAAAGCAGCATACAAATTGACCCCTGAGCAGAACAAAGAGGTGGCAAGACAAGTGGAAGAGTTGCTGAATCAAGGTTTGATTCAAAAGAGTATTAGTCCATGTGCAGTCCCAGTTGTTTTGGCAACAAAAAAAGGAGGTAAATGGAGACTTTGTACTGATTCTAGAGCAATAAATAGAATCACAATTAGGGACAGATTTCCAATACCTAGGATTGAAGATTTATTGGATTGCCTTGGAGGTGCAAAATTTTACACTAAGCTAGATCTTAAGAGCGGGTATCACCAAATCAGAATTAAGGAAGGTGATGAATGGAAGACAACTTTTAAGACAAATGATGGTTTGTATGAGTGGAAAGTGATGCCATTTGGCCTCTCGAATTCCCCTAGCACGTTCATGAGACTAATGAATGAAGTGCTTAAAGATTTCACAGGGATTTTTGTGGTAGTCTACTTGGATGACATACTGATTTTCAGTAAGACTGCAGAAGAACATTTGAAGCATGTAGAGATGGTACTCAAAAGGTTGCAAGAAGAACAGTTGGCAATCAACCTTGAGAAGTGTGAGTTCTTCAAACAAGAGCTTGTGTATCTAGGCTTTGTGGTATCTCAAGGAACGTTGAAGATGGATCCAAGTAAGGTAGAATCTATCCTAAACTGGCCTACACCAACCACAGCAACTGAGGTAAGGATTTTTCATGGTTTGGCTCAATTTTATAGGAAGTTTATAAGGAATTTTAGTGGTATATGTGCACCAGTGTTAGATACAATCAAGGGTGGTCAGAAAACAAAGTTTAAGTGGACACTAGAGGCTGATAAAGGGTTTGAAAAGTTGAAAAAAGAAGTGGCAACACAACCTATCTTGTTATTCCCTAGTTTTGATAAATTGTTTACAGTTGAGTGTGATGCAAGTGGAGTAGCAGTAGGAGGAGTCCTTAGTCAAGAAGGTAGGCCTGTAGCCTTCTTTAGTGAAAAACTCAATGAAGCTAAGCAAAAATACTCCACCTATGATCACGGATAACCAAGCACTCAGTTATATCAATACCCAGGAGAAATTAAGCAATAGGCACTTGAAATGGATGGAGTACATTCAAGCTTTCACATTTACCATTAAGCACAAGAAGGGACAATAAAACAAAGTGGCAGATGCATTAAGCAGGAGGATGTTGACAGTCCAAGAGATACAGCTGAAAAGCATAGGATTGGAAAGTTTTAAGGATCTCTATGGTGATGACGAAGAATTTTTCGAAGCCTACAAGGTATGTTCAGACTTTGCAAATCATTTTCATAGTCAATATGCTGAGTATACATTGCAAAATGGGTTGTTATTCAAGGGCAATCTGTTATGTGTCCCAAGAGGATCAATGAGAGAAAATTTGATCCAAGAGAAACACAATGGCAGTCTTAGTGGGCATTTTGGTATTAACAAAACTTTAGACCTGGTACAAAGGTTTTACTATTGGCCTAAGTTAGCACGAGATGTCAGAAAGTATGTTGAACAATGTGTTGTTTGCATGAAAGCAAAAGGGGGAGCTAGCAATGCTGGGTTATATCAGCCTTTGCCTATTCCAAACAGACCATGGGAGTGTGTGAGTATGGATTTTGTGGTGGGTCTTCCCAAGACTAAATCTGGTTTTGACAGTGTTTTTGTAGTTGTGGACAGATTTAGCAAGATGAGTCACTTTATTCCTTGCAAGACCACACACGATGCAAGCTATATTTCCCATCTATTTTTTAGGGAAGTTGTGAGAATCCATGGATTGCCATTGAGCATTATCTCTGATAGGGATGTAAAATTCATGAGTCATTTCTGGAAAACACTATGGAGCAGATTGGGAACTAATTTATCATTTGGATCAGCTTACCATCCTCAGACTGATGGTCAAACTGAGGTGGTTAATAGAGTGTTAGGTAACCTATTGAGGTGCTTGACAAAGGAATATGGACAGACCTGGGATATGGTGATTTCCCAAGCGGAATATGCATACAATGATAGTGTGAACAGAACTACAGGAAAAAGCCCATTTGAAGTTGTGTACGGAATGCATCCAAGAGGAGTTTGTGAGCTCAGAGACCTGGGAACAATGGAGAATAGGAGTGGACATGCAGAAGACTTCACTCAAACCATGAAGGAGATTCATGAGCAGGTTAAGAAAACAATCACAGCAGCAACACAAAAGTTGAAGGACAAAGTTGATGAGACAAGAAGAGATGTGCAGTTCCAGGTGGGTGATTATGTGATGGTTCACCTCAACAAATCCAGATTACAGAAGGGGATGTCCACCAAATTGCAAATGAAATGGGTAGGACCATGCAAGGTGATAGCCAAGTATGGCAAGAACGCTTACAAGGTGGAGTTACCATCCGATTTGGGCATATCTCCAATGTTCAACATTGCTGATCTGATCCGGTACAAGGGTACAGTCAATGATGAAGTTCAGAACAGTCAAGAAATATTTTAGGATATCACTAATATACCCCTTCCAAGTCAATAGAAAGCTCAGGCAGAGAAGGTCTTGGAGTCCAGAGTGAAGAAAGCAACGAGACACAAGGCATATATGGAACACCTTGTCAAATGGAAAGGAAAACCTGAGTCTGAGGCTACTTGGGTTGAAGAAGAAGATTTCAAGAAGCACAGAATTGATCCATCATTGCTGACACCTTCCAATTCTTCGTCTTCATGCTGAGAGGGGGAGAATGGTGCAGGAGCACTCAAAATACAAGTATCAAAATACAAGCATAAATTTTAATATGATGTTTTTAATCTTTTTGTTTTGTTGTGTACGGTCTAATACACCATTGATAAGATGTAAGGGGACCCTCTTGAAGCTTAGGTTTAATTTGGAATAAATTAGGAATCATTTGGTAGGCGTTTCCTTAGATTTTGGGAAAATCGCAAAACACAGTGTGTTTTCGAAAAAACGTGTTTTCTCCACTTTTAAGCCCGAAACTGAAACCTAACTGATTTCTTTCAGTTTGTAAAGCAAGCCTCGACCATTTTTGTTGGGGTTTAATGTTTTTGAGCGGTGGGAAGTCTTTGATAATGGCGGTTATGTTAGAAAAAAACAGAATCCGATGATTTTTATTGTAAAGAAAAATCTGTTTGTGTTCTTTTTTGAAGCGTATGACAAATAGATGAATAGCATAAATCTTTTATTGGGAATGAAGCATGTCTGAAGCGTGTTATAGTTTTGTTTTGGTATTTTTTAAGCGCTATTTTTCTATGGCTCTTTGTTTTTTATAAATCACATACTTTCTTTAACTTCTGTTTTGGAATGGTAAAACGAGTCATGGAGTTTAGATGTTGTTCTGAGCATTACCCAGTGACATGGGTGTAAGAAGCATTCTAAACTCTAGAGCATGTATCTGTACATATGGTAGATATTAGGAGTTTTCTTTGAAGTTGGAAGGCTGTTTTCTAGAGTTTAGGCAGGCTAGAAAAAGGCAGTCGAAACAAATAATAGCAGTAGCGAGGGTGTGCAATGTTATTATCTGATGCGTATTGTGAGTGTAGACAGGTATAAGAAGGTGTGGAGTGGAAACAGAAGACTTTCCAGTATGTTTTTGGTCAGAAAAGACAGAATAAAGCAAGGAAGAACATTAAGAAACCCTAGGTTACCCTAGGTTGAATTGTAACCCTGTACGGGCAGAAAAGACACCAATCTCCAAAAAAGTAGTCATAGCTTGGAAAAAGAGCCAGAGGAACATTAGAAAGATTGGCACAATTAGTGGAAGAGGAGAGTTCTAACCTGTCCTTTTGTATTGAGAGGGCTAAAAAGGGGTTTGAGGCTTGTAACCCTGCCCAAGAACCAAGAACCCTGTTTTTGGGAAAACAATGGAGAGCTGAAGCTTGGTGTTTATTGAAGCACCGAAGAAGATGAATTTGAAGGCTTTGGAAAGTGCCACACACCCCTGTAACAACGTTGGCATAGTGGAGGAGTGATTGGTCTTTTGAGGAATAAAAGGCTAGATAGTGCAAGTGGAAGAAAATTACCAAATAGCGTTTTGCGGCCAGCCCGATTTGCAATGATAGCGGGGTTGCTAAAGATGGCAGGGGTGCCTCAAGCCTGAGAGGGACCTATAGGTTGTGGTGAATGGTGCTTGCAAAGGGTTCTTAAGACAAAGACTCAAGCATTGAAGTTGTGTTTTCTCAATCAACCGGTTCTATCATACAACTTGTTAGACAAACTCTTAGTTTGGTCTATTTCACCTATCTTCCTCCAAAGCTTGTATGTCATGTCTTCTTAAGAGAAATTCGGGAGGACAGAGTCTGTGAGACACAATTGAATGGTCCCTCAAGCCTTCTTTTCTAACTTCTTACAATCTTCATCTGACAAGGATGAAGTAGATGGCTTCTTATCAACTGAAACTGGTAACCACTGATCTCTCTCCTCAAGGAGATCCTCCACTTTCAACTTCCACATCTCGTAACAAGTACCATTGAACTTCTCAATATCTTGATGAGAGGTGGAGGCCATGGTATGCAATCTTTCACAAATATGCAAAACCCACAACATGAAAGCTCCCACTATAGCAAAAAACCTTCAACACTCTAAAAGGAAAGCATCCCTTCCTTAATAGAACCGTTAGCTCTGATACCAAATGTTGATTATAAAGGTGAAGAAAGCTTGAAATATGAACTTAAATAAGTGTATGCAAATCTGAAATATGTAGATTAACCTTTAGCCTTAGTGTGAAGAGAAAGAGAGAGATACGAATCATAACACATGCAACAACAAATTTACATGGAGAAACCCCTAAGGGAAAAAACTCCACCACAAAAAGAGAGTCAAGTATATTATTTATAATTTTAAATATTACATGCAGCAATAGACTTCTCTTATCAAACTCTATAAAATCCAACAACACCTTGTTACCCCGCAAACCTGCAAAACTGAATTGAATAACTCTAGCTCAAGGCCCCAAGTTATAGAGATTTGTGAAGATGAAAACCACCATGGTTTCACTAAAAAATAGGAAGTAATACCACCTATAAAAACCAATGGTTCCCTCCTTGAAATGGTCAAATATACCAAAAATAACCTCTTACAGATGCTCTTACAATTGTCATAAGGCATCTCTCATGCATGGGTGCTTGGGGTCCAAGAATAGCATATTTTGTCATAGGGAATCCGTCATACTGTCATAGCATCTTATAAAAACTATCATACATGTCATAAATGCTCTTACAACACCCTATTTTGACCCAACAACCTCATTCTAGAAGATTCCAAAGTGGGATGCCTAGCAATTTTGGCCTTTTCCAAAAGGACAAATGATAATAGTAACATTGCATTTACATTGTCTCTTTCACCATCATTGGTCAAACGGTTTCACCTCTTATGGGTGAATGTAAAAAACACTTTAGGAGAAAAATTAATTAAAGGATTTACAAGGTTGATGGAACCTAAATCCTTACAAAGAGGAGGTCCTTCTCAACCAAATTATTGACTTTGACCCATCTGGGAACTTTCATGCTACTAGATTAGGAACCTATGTGACCTTTGACGATGATCAAGTCTTCCCAAAATTGGTAAAAGAATGGGAAGATCCTAATATTCTAGGTGACAACAATCTATTGACACTATATTTTAATGGTGCCAAATGCAAGGCCGATTCTAGAGCAGGTGTCTAATTAGTATCATCGATTGGGTCAGAGACCCTCAAAGCTTTTTTTTTCAGTTCCCATGCTCAAATAATGATGTGGAGTATGAAGCCTTGGTCCATGGTTTGTTCCTCATAGAATGAATAGGCATGAAGAGATTACAAGCATTCAGAGTTGGTTGTAAGTTAAGTCCATGGGTAGGCGGCTGCCAAAAATATAAGAATGAAGTCTTATAGACACAGAGTATGGGATATAATTGAGAGTTTTGAGGCTTTTAACATTTAGGTTATCCCACATTCCTAGAATAATTTTGTTGACTAGATGAACTCAATTGGTTCACAATTTGAGTTGATTTCCAAGTCAGCGACGAAGCAAAATGCAGTGTAGATCATTGTTCGATGAACAATTCCCAAAAATGATCAAAACTGGCAGGTGTTTGAGGATGATGTTCAGATTTTTTCCTTTTTACAAAAATCAAGAAAAGTTTCCAACCATTCACAACCCAAAGCAGAGCCTTCCAAAGGGCAAGTGATCTAGTTAAAAGGAAATAAGCTCCCTCGAGGTTTAATCTCTCTTGAAAATATTTTTGACTACGAGGATGCAAGAAATAACAAACAAAGGTTCACTGCTGATGAGAAAGACTATGAAGATCTTGATGTCAGAAAGGATAAAAAGTTAAATGTCGGAAGGTATGTTCCACAGAAAGATAAAGAGAGGTTAAAAGGGCTATGTTCTAGATACGATGGGGTCGTAGCTTAGACCTATGATGATCTTAGAGGATACGATCCTGACATAATTCAACCTACTATTTACTTGGATGAAGGATCAAAGATTGTCCAAAAAAAAAGGTAGGTCAATCCAAAGGTCGAAGCATTGATGGCAGAAGATCTCACCAAATTGATTGAATCAAGGATCATATGCCCGATTAAAAATTCTACC
>VDFB02176746.1:0-44462 GCA_007258455.2 Sequoia sempervirens
ATGAATGATCAGTGTGAATTCAATTCTGAGTGTATTGTAACTGGAGTGTTCTGTAGCAAGGTTGATCATTGTGAATGCTGCTGTAAACTGACATCAAAAAGATAATTCGGATCTCTGTATGTAATCTTTATTGCTGTAATACAAAGTGACTTCTCTTGGTGTGGTGGGTTTTTCTCCTGTAAGGGTTTTCCCACGTAAATTTGGTGTTCATGTGTGTATGCTATATTCTTTATTTTTGTTAATTGAAAATATAAAAGCACCTCTACATTCTTCCTTGAGTTCTTGGCATTAGGAAAGTTGCTTCCGCACCTTAGCTTTCCTTACAATTGTCAACATGCACAATAAAGAAAAATAATTTGTTCATGCATCATTGTGACTTTATCGGTTTTCATTGATGATTTTTATCATTGCTTGAAGCAAGTTTTGTAAAATCTGTAGGTGCAATATAAAGCTCAAATGAGGACCAAGCCAACAAAGAAGACTAGTGTGAAAAAGTTACTAACACATAAAAGAATAGTTGCAGTCCCCCCTATGCAAGAACCTATTGTAGAAGCACAAATAATTCCTCAACTTGTTGAGGTAGTCTCAAAGATTGGTGTGCCTTCAAGCAAACCGAGAATAGAAACAAAATAATGGGAATGGATGACAAAGGACATGAATAGGGCTCTAGAGGATCTAGAAGGCTATAGGATTTCCAGAAGGGCTGGTGCCAAGAAATGAAGAATCCCAGCTACAACTCTCACCAACTGGTTAGGGGGGCTTACAACAACTTCAAAGGGTCCTCCAACTATCCTCACAAAAGAGGAGGAAGTTTTTATTGTAGATTGGTGCAAAGAAATGGCAGTTGTAGGCCATGGCCTTGAGATTATCAATGTCAAGGTAGAGGTTACCCAAATTTTCCAAACTAGACCCAACCCTTTCAAAGATAGGCTACCTAGTAAATCATGGTGGACTGGATTCAAGAGGTTTCATCTAGAATTGACATTGCACACAATAGAAGGTCTTGACAAGGACAAGGTGGAAACCTCCAACCCGTAGTAGTAGCTACATTTTACAAAACACTATCAACAACCTATGATAATAATCCACATGGTCCACATAAAAATATGAAACTATGATGAAACAGGGATTCAAGTAGGAAAAAAAGAATAAATGAGGGTGTAGGCACAACAAGGTAGTAGGAACATCTCATACATAATTCCCAAGAGCCAAGAATGGATAACAATTTTTTGTTATGTTAATGTAGTTGATCAAAGAATTCTAGGGTTCTATTTGTTCAAGGGAAAGAAGGGGATAAATAATTACATTGTTTATTGTGAAGCACTTTCTTGGATGACAACCCAACCACACACATGGATGACAATTTTTTTTTGAAGTGGCTGCAATATTCTTCTAAGTCAGTTCTAGGGGTGTGTCACCGACTGACAAGCACCTTCTCATGTTTTACGGTCATGGTAGCCATGTTGCCGTGACAACTAGAGCTAGGAGGAAATGAGGTTAGACATTGACTTGCTTATGCTACCTGTGCATATTTCACACAAGATACAACCACTTCAACATGTTCTCACCTTTCAAGTCATATTCAAATTTGAATGAGCTACATGGATGACACGATACCCAAACATTGAAATCAAAAGGGAAGAATTGGTAGAGCTAGGCAAGAAGTCAATGCAAAGTGTTGACAATATCGAACACCACAATTGGTTTTAAAGGGATGCGGACATGGCCCCTTAATCCCGATGCGTTGGTGGATGAAATGCATCTAAGCGAGACATATTAATTCAATGTAATTGAGGATGTTTCTATAGTGTAAAACATCCTTAGTTTTTTGAGTGTTGTTGTTTCAACAGATGAAGTTGCACAAATATTACAGAGCACAATGGAAGGTCAAGAGTAGGAAGGTTTAGAATATAGTGGATACAATAATGCGACACATTCAATTGCAAAAGAAAAATATCATACATGGTGGACCGCCAACTTGAGCAATTTACCAATGATCTCATTCTTAACTTTCACTTGTGAAGAATAGCAGGGTACTTTTTCATTCCCATCTCCACCTACCACACTTCCTAATGAAATGTATATTACTATGCAGATGTCAGCCAAGAAACTCAAGGTTTTGGTGAGCAAGAGGGGGAGTACATTGATTCCCAATTCACTAAAACAATTGAATCCTGGTCTAATTCGAGAATCAATAAATTCTTGAAGCTACCTATTCACAATGTCAATGAAAGAACAAGATATTCTACTAATGGGGTTATTCGGGTGAGTCGAGAGTCTCAATTGTTGGCAAATGATGATTACATGACTCTCCTAATGTAGAAAGAGAAAATGAAAAAATAAATAGAAGAAATAAAATGTAGAAAGAAGCAAAAAAATTAGGAGAAAAAGACAACACAGATTATGGCCTTGTGTTAGTGTGAAAGGGGTACTTTATCTAACTAGTTCATTCTTAGCTAGTTCTCCACTAAAGTCCTCTTCACACTAGCTTAACTTTACATAGAGATAATGTGGTTAAGTCTTTAATGACATGAGTTGTCACACCTTATAGGATGCCAACACTTGTCATAATCTGGTTGCATCTATCTCTCCCCTTGGCCTATATAACCAGGGCATTTCCTTTGTAATTCTTAACTTCTCAAGCTGAATATAGCATTGCATTCTTGAGAGGAATATAGTTTATTCCTCATATTTTTGGTTTTTCTTTCCTTCAGTCATTAGATTCCTGGGTAGGCTAGTTAGAAAATCTCACATGGTATCAGAGCCAAATTTGAGTTATGGGTTAGCATTCCATTAGGAAATATGAGAGTGTAGAATTTTTTTCAATAGAGCTGAGTGTGCTCTTCTCTTGCATCCTCAGATGATCTGGAGAATCAGAAAGGTGTAAAAATATCAATTTCTAGGGGGGTTCATGCATTGACTTGTCAGTTACAGGTCTTTTGAAGCTTCCTAGAGAGATTTTGAGCTCACCATTGAGTTCAGAGCAACTGAGATAGTTAGATCTTCCCCTTATTTTGCCTGAAACGGACACCAGAGGCCAGATCTACAACAATTTGAAGCGGGAGGTTCATTGCCAGATCCAACAAGGAGCCATCATTTCGGAGCATTTTGGGTCAAATCAGACTCTATCATCGTGCTCAAAGAGCCCGAAAACCATAAAATTGATTGTCCAAACGTCAATTTTGGACAAAGTTGTCAGGTAAGGCAAAAACATTTTGTCCAACCCTATGAATAAATAAGTAATACTTTTTTATTTTAAAATAAAAAAATATTTATTTTGTTTTAAAATAAAAACATTTCATTTTGTTTTTAAAATAAGACCTTTATTTGTTTAAAAAAAAACAAAAATCATTTTATTTGTTTTTCTTTGTTTTCCAAATAAAAATATATTTTGATTCTTTAAAAAATTTGCAAAAAAAATATATTATATATATTTTGATTTTTTTTAAATTATTATTTTTATATATTTCTACAAATATATCATTTCATATTTAAAAAAAAATCAAAACAAAATTACAACCAAAAAAACTTTTTTTTAAAATATATATTTTTACAAATATTATTTTTAAAAAAATAAAAAATTTAAAATTTAAAACAAAAATTACAAAAAAAAATACACAATTAAAATTTAAAATATATATATATATATATTTGCAAGTATTACTGTACCAGACTGCATAGAGAAGCTCGCCCCTCTAAGAGGGGAGGCTCTCTTAAAAACCTCGTGTGAGTCCTTTAATTCCTCCCTGTGCGTTTTCAAAGTCTTTTTTAAGTTCATGCACACACTTCAATACAATGCCTCTTCACACGTCCTTTGACCCTCGTGCCTGGTAGGACACCTGTGAATGGGAGTTCGGCCTTCAAGCATTAATATTATTTTTTATATTTTCTTATGTTAAATATATAAAAAAAAACAAGTCCACCACACATTAAAAAAAATATCACCCATTTTTTTAAGTCCACCGACGTTTCATAAATGTGTCGACAGTTTTAACTTTTTTTTAATATTGTTAGTGTTAAAAAAATATAAGCCCTTTAAATTCAGTTTGACTTTTTAATATTTTTTAATATTAAAAATTATAATTTTTGTAGGTTTGCCGACACTTTCAAAAACCTGCCAACACATATAATAATTTTTTAATATTTTTTAATTCAAAAATATAAAAATCTTAATGCCACCAAATTTGGAGGAGCTCTTAGCAACAGGTCAAATTGGAGGCAAACTAAATTCATATGGTGGAGTGCTACATTTGGTGGAGTTTTAAAACTAGTTGGTGGACATCTATATTTGGCGGACCGCTAACTTTGGCGGCATTTTCACTAAATTTGGCCACTTTTTTGCAGAAAAGTTTTTACCCCCTCTCCGTTGATGCATTGTTTTTTGAAGGCCAACTTTGACAACTCATATAACTCGGGCTCTCGACCTCCAAATCCAGTGCAATTTTTTTTATTTGGGCTAATTTTCTGTGCTCTATGCATTGGTGAAGACGGTTTCAGACTTTGGTGCATGGATTTTTCAGAAATTGTTGATTCTCAAGGACGACTCCTCACTGTTCTCATTTTGCAAACTTCAAAGTTGCATAACTTGTGCATACGACCTCAGATCGAGTTGATTCTTTTTTTGAAAGTGCATGGTTTTTCGTGTACTTTGCATTGATGCTATTTATTTTGTATGAAATTGTACCAAATGTATACTTTCAGCACATGCTCATTTCTCGAGGAATTGTAAAAGCATTGAAATCCAAAAATCTGTAATTGCACTAAATATAAAGTGCCAAACCATTTTTCTCTGGTGGGTTCTTTGATTGAGTAAAGAAGGGAGGGTCTCTTGTTGTCTTTGTGCTTAAACCTCTCTCATACTTTGTGCTCTATTTTTCCTTCACTATGGGTACATTTAAGTTTCCATTGCTCACGCCCTACAACTACAACACATGGCATCAAAATGCAAGGAATGCCTTAATGCAACTAGGATATACACCTTATGTTGAGAAGAAGGTAACTAAACCCACACATGATAAGGAAAAACTACTCTGGATGTTTGAACATACAAAAGCTCTTGGTTGTCTAAGGAGTTTTGTTTCTCTTGATATAATGTTTCAGATCGAAGTATGTAAAGATTCACATGATGCATGGGATAAATTAAAAACTCTCTATGGTACAATTGATGAAGTTCGTGGTTATCAAATTGATAACGAACTAATGGGTCTTGATCCAAAGTCTTTTGATAACATCCAGGATTATGTAACAAAGGTCAATGACCTTAGAGCACAATGTAAATCATGTGGCTTAGAGAAGAAAGACATTCAACTTGTCTATAACACTATAAACAAACTTGGACCTGAATTTGCAACTTATGTTTATAGCTTTCATACTCATAGGTTGAAAATGGGATCTACATTCACTACACCTTCTTTTGCTTCATTTTCTAAAATGTTGATGCAAGAGCAAGGTAAGCTTCTATCAATGGGTCTTCTTAAGCCTTCACACTCACAAGCTTTGATGGTTGGTCAACCAAAGGGTCATAAAGCATCAAGGAAACCTGACAACAAATAAAAGTAGTTCAAAAAGAAGTCTCAAAGAGATCAAATACAATCATCTTCAACAACAAAAGTTTACTTAGACTCCTCCTCTTCAAAGGGGAATTTTCAAAAGAAGGAAAGGCCAAGTTGTAGCTATTGCAAAAAACTTGGTCATGAGGAACATTCTTGTCATAAGAAGCACATCGATGAGTTAAAGAATCTTCTTAAAAAGAACAACATTAATCTTCCTTCTTTTGTTGTTCATCAATCCTCTACTCCTTCAAAATCAGGTAAAGGGAAAGCACATGCACTTGTTGTTATTACTGATTCTTCAAAAGAGTGGATTCTTGACTTGGGTGCATCACATTAAATGGGTTCTATTAAAGAACAGTTTTCTTTGTTGGAGCCTTGCTCGGTGCCCCACATTCTCATTGGGGATGATTCTCCATTGGATGTAATTGGGAAGGGTTCAATTGATATTGGCAATGGTACATTTGAGGATGTCCTTTGCATTCCTGATTTGTTAGCCAACCTTCTCTCTGTCTACCAAATCACTTAGAATGACCAATAGAAAAGTTGAATTTACTCCAAATTCTGTTAACATCCATAATCTTGAAGATAATGCACTCTTTGCAATTGGTAAGGCCAATCATGGGTCTCGCTTGTATGCTTTCTCTCATTTTGTACCTAATTCAAAGTCAACTGCATTGCTCACCCATTCAAATGATGTGAGAAAACTATGGCATGAGTGGCTTGGCCATCTCAACTACCGCTATCTTTAGCAACTCATCAAACAAAATATGGTCATGGGTCTTCCTCAAATCAATTTTTTAGATGGTGTATGTTTAGGTGTGCCTTGGGAAAACATCCTGAGGGGAAGTTCAACAAAGGGAAGGCTTGGAGGGCTTCAGAAGTCCTTGAATTGGTTCATAGTGACTTGGCAGGTACTTTTCCATCATTATCTTTAGTAAGGCTCGTTATTTTCTCACCTTCATTGATGACTATTCTAGATACACATGGGTCTACTTTATTTGACACAAAGGAGAAGTATTTGATAGATTTCAAGAGTTTAAGGCTCGTGTTGAGAAGCAATCTGGAAAGTGTGTCAAAATTCTCTACACTAATAATGGTAGAGTATATGTGATGAAATATGCTAACCAATTTTTTCGATGAATTAACACACATAACCAACACTTAATCAACTTGGTTAGCATTAGCTCCAAATAGAAAACTGAACTATGAAATGAACTCACACCAAGAATGCACACTCAATCCCAATGAGAGATAGGTGTTGTCATATGGCAGAGGAGCTAAATGAAAATACTTGAAAGAAAACTACTCAACGTCAAGAATGTGCACTCAAGATCCCACTGAGGGCGATGTGCTAACATATGACAGAGTGTTGAATTGAAAACTAGAAACTGATAGGCGGATAACCAGCCATGAAAAGCATTTCCACACTACCACCAAATAGTGGGGGGAAAGATTACAATTAAAACAATTCATCCGCTACGGCGGGCATCCACAGAGCTATGGGGATTCTCCACTATGAAAGTGGGTACAAGAGTGTTACAAATCAAATTATTCACACTCGCGGTAAACCATCCAGGGGTAATTTAATGACAAAACAATAAGTAATTGCAGAATTGGAAAATGGTTGGATTAGTAATGCTTAATCTCAACCTTTACAAATTAAACTCTGCAGATTACAAATTACAATGATAGCAAGTGAACCTGAGAAAAAGAAGTATGAATTCTTACAATCATATAACACTCCAAAACTGAAGTATAAGACCAAAAACTGAGAATTATAACAGTTTGATATAAAAATCAGAATTCTGGAAATTCAAACCAGCTACAGAGAAAATCATTGAAATGTTCATAACTCACTTAATTCACATCCGAATTGAATGTCGTCTTTTGCTGTGTCTTCTTAGAAGGTAGGCGAACATTTTTTGGTCATCAAACAGCAACCAAACAGCAGCTTTTTTTTGGCACAAATCCCAATGCTTCCTTGAATGGTATGGCCTTGAGCAAGGGTGATTTTGACAAGTAAAAATCATAAACTCAAAACTAAAATTTGAAACTCTCCAAAGATGGTCGCCTTGGGTGTAGGAATGGATTGGAAAAGTACCCACAAGAAAATTAAATTCACTCCAAAAGCTGTATGCAAAAACCACTTTCAGCTGTGACTATATCAGCAACTTCAAAATTGGAAATTTCATCAAAATCTTCAACTATTGAGCTCAATCTGCTAGTCTGGATGAGAAGCAGCAATGAAAACCAACTAGGTGTTGTATTTCAAACATGAAATTGGATTGAAACTAGGAGGTAAGCATCCCTCGAAGTAAAAACCAAGTTGTCATTTCGACAGCATAACATTAACATAAATTCATGGATAAACAGCTCTTCAAACAGCAGCAATATATAAGTTTTAGTTGGCAAATGAAGCAACAAGAACTCTTCAAATTCCAAGAAGTTGAATCACTTCAACTTCCAAAAGGGATGCCACATTTTTTCCTTTTACTTTTTGAAATAATAAAATATCATTCAACTTCCTTTTTAGGCATCCATTTCATATTGCAACAATAAAGCATTTATTAAATAATTAAATGCTCACTTGATCCCTTTATGTCCCCTTCTTTAAAACAACTTGAAGTCATCAAGCCTAGGCATGGGGTACAACTTCAAGACATGAAAATTGACTAAGTCTGAAACTCAGTCCAAGGAGATAACCAAATACAATGCCCAAGCTGCAATTGATGAATTGCTAAAAATAGCAAACTGACAAATGCCAAACTGAACCAAGTTGATGATGATGCTTCTGCCAAAAATGAACTTACTAAAAATAGTAAATGCCAAAAATAGTAAGTTAACTTCAAAACCATCAGAAAGCCAAACTGAACACAGACCTGCAAAGGATTGAATTGCTGCTAGATAGATACTGCCAAAAGATAGACTTGCTAAAAATAGCAAACTGCTATAAATAGTAAGTTTGCACAACATCCTCTGAACGCCAACTGAGCAGTATCTGAAAGAGGAAACCCTAGTTTTATACTTCGAAACAGCCCATGGTTCCAAAATGGAAGCTAAAATCAAAGAGTGTATGAAAATGAAAATGGGATGACTACGATCCGCCCTTCCAAAATTGCCTTGTCCTCAACAATCACCCTGCTTCCTCCAAAGTGATCCCACCAAACTGGGATCGGGGATTCCCATGTCCATCTCAAAAACCCACCACATTCTACGTCTTTGCAAGTCCATACAAATGAGAATCATTACACCATAGCCATCTGCAACCTCAAAGTGATAACATACCTAAAATTCAAGTCGAACAACATGGAAGGAATTGAATCAAAATGTAGCAGCGTCTCATGATCAATAAACTCTGAGGAATTACCATCTGTAATGTCAATGTCAATCACCATTCTGAGAACAATGAAGAATAATTTAAGCAACTCAAAAATATTCTCATCAACATAACTCCTCAAAGTAACAAACCGAGTCACAACAGCAAGTGTGTGTCCATCATAGCTAATTGCAAAGGAAAAAACAACTCTTTGCAAAGTCATAGCAGCTGCATCCTCAAAACTCCACAAGGATGTATAATACCCCCTTTGAATAATGCTGACATATTCAAGAAAATTTCTAAAAATTTCCACCAATCTCTCCCCCATAGTCTCAAAAAATTGAACCAAATCAAGCAAAGGTTCGCTGCCCCAAACACTAGTGCAAGAGATTGTATAAAGAAAGCCACTAGAACATAACTTGAACACCATCCAATACTGATCTGAATCACTATGAAACATCATTACCCACTTTTGAAGCCAAAAATCATCACTAAAAAGAGGTTGTGAAGAGGAAAAATGAATGTACCAGCTGCCTATGAAAACTAAAATGAACCACTCAAAGTCTGATTTTAGGAAAATCAGCATGCAAGGGGTTGTAGGATTGCTGCAAAATTGGAAATTAGCATCTATAATATCACAACAACTCATGCCCAAGGCTGGACACATCCTCTCAAGGAACTCCAACCCAAAATAAAAACATCCTTTGTTCAATATATCTTCCCAATTCATCGGTCGATGTGCAAAAAGAACCATCGAATGGTTAATAAGGATGGGGACAGCATCAAAGAATCTGAAAATTGAACCCGTATCTCTCCAATGATTCCTCTTTCCACTTGTAACAATCTCCATCAAGCCATGTTGAGGATCCCAAGCATGGATACCCAACTGGAAATGTTCCCCAATGCACCAAAAAGAGAACACCACAGTTCTCCAAGTGTTAATCAAAGCAATTTGCAAACTCAAGAAGTTAGTGTCTTCTTTGATAAACCCATGTAGCCCATCCATGAAAACATCAACATCAATGGAGCACAGAACAAATGTTGTCCATAATTCCCATTTCCCCAAAGGACTAGGGTGAGCCAAAACATCACTCAACCCAAGAGATAGATTGTTAAGAAGGTAAATTGCCTGTTTAGGGTTCAACTTTCTCCCAAACTTCATGAGTAATAAGTCTGGAATCTTCACTCTTTGCTGCTGCAATGAAGTGACCAGCAACTACCAAGACTTGTTTTATTGACATCTTTAAGCCAATGTTGAAGAAATCTCCTTGAGTCCACACTTTCCATGTGAATACTTCATCCTTGATCCCACTTATGCTTTCATTATCAAAATGCCCTTGATGATTACTACTCACAAAACATGGCACACTTTCATAGAAAATATCTATCGCCTTATGATTATCCAAATCATGTGAAGATAATGGACTGTTGTTCTCAAAAATATTATCTTCATCCCTTTCGTTGGTGTCTTCATAGAATTCAAACTCATCTTTTTCAACTTGTGGATGCTCACCATTAGTTTAATTATGAGGATCCATTTGCTTCTTCCTTCCTTGAGTTATACAACCATGAGTCCCACTTCCCTCTTTAATCATTTTTTGATGTAGTTCCATAGCCAACTTTCAGGGTTCTTGAATCTCATACAAGTCAAAAAATGTCCGATGAAACATCATTCTTAAACTCATCTGTCATGTTCTGATATTCTTTACGGAGTATGGAAGCCTCATGTTCACACTGCCTCTTGAACTGACATTCTTCAGAAGCCATAATCAAATCTGACTTCTCACGATTCCTGGACCTTAAAAAATGCAACATCTTCAGAACTTCAAAAAGCTAAACTGAACTCAGGTGAAAATTTTGTTTTCTCTATAACTCATCTGTCAACTGACTTTGCCTTTTTTCACAGGATGGCAAGATCTTGGCTATGATACCACTGAAATATGCTAACCAATTTTTTCGATGAATTAACACACATAACCAGCACTTAATCAACTCGGTTAGCGTTAGCTCCAAATAGAAAACTGAACTATGAAATGAACTCACACCAAGAATGTACACTCAATCCCAATGAGAGATAGGTGTTGTCATATGGCAGAGGAGCTAAATGAAAATACTTGAAAGAAACTACCTACGGCCGTCAAGAATGTGTTGCACTCAAGATCCCAGGGTGAGAGGTGCTAACAGCCAGAGTGTTAGATTGAAAACTAAATGGAAATGGGTGGATGCTTGACCATGAAAGGAATTTTCCACACTACCACCAAATAGTGGGAAGATTACAAATTAAAACAGAAAATTCATCCAGCTGCAGTGAGCCCACTTGAGCTGTGAGGGATTCTCCTGCAGAAAGTGGGTACAAAATTACAAATCAAGGACTATCCTGCTGGCCAGTGAAAACCATCGGGGGTAATTTAATATAATAAAACAAATGAAATGGTACCAAGAACTGGAAAATGGTTGGATTAGTAATGCTTAATCTCAACCTTTACAAATTAAACTCTGCAGATTACAAATTACAATGATAGCAAGTGAACCTTAGAAAAAGAAGTATGAATTTTTACAATCATATAACACTCCAAAACTGAAGTATAAGACCAAAAACTAAGAATTATAACAGTCTGATATAAAAATCAGAATTCTGGAAATTCAAACCAGCTACAGAGAAAATCAATGAAATGTTCATAACTCACTTAATTCACCTCTGAATTGAATGTCGTCTTTTGCTGTGTCTTCTTAGAAGGTAGGCGAACATTTTGGTCATCAAACAGCAATGGTAACAATTTACAGCTCAGATCCAGTGCTCTTGCTATGCCAGATAGTGTGGCTTGAGCAAGGGAGTTTGACAAGTAAAATCACTCAAACTCAAACTAAAATTTAGAGCCTCTCCAAATATATATATGGCAGCCTTGGGTGTAGAGATGGTTAGGAAAATGCCCACAAGAAGAAATTAAAATTCGCTCCAAAGGCTGTGTAAAAACCACTTTTCATTATGGTAGCATCAGCAGCTTTAAAAGGTGGAAGTTTCATCAAAATCTTCAACTTCAGGCTCAATGCCACGCTTTAGTGTCTGGATAAGAAGCGACGTGAAATAACTTCAGGTATTTATGTATTTCAAACACAGTGGATTGAAACTAGGAGGTAAGCATCCCTGGAAGTAAAACCAAGTTATATTTAAATGACATAAACATTAACATAAATTCATGGATGTGACTCTTTGAAACAAGCCAATATATAGAAGTTTTGGTGTGATGACAACAGGAACTCTTCAAAATTCCAAAGGAGTTTGGATAAAAGCCAACTTCCAAAGAGACACAGCCACCTTTTTCCTTTTTACTTTTGAAATAATAAAATATCATTCCAGCTTCCTTTTAGAATCATTTCCTTATTGCAGCTTAATAAAGCATTTGATATAAATAATTAAATGCTCACTTGATCCCATATGTCCCCTTCTTTAAAACAACTTGATCCCATCAAGCCTAGGCAGAGTGCAGAGGCTTCAGGTGTGAAAATTGACTAAGTGCGAAACTCAGGTCAAGGATAACCAAACACAATGCCCAATTTTTTATTGATGAATTATAAAATAGCAAATGCAAATGCAAATGAAACCAAAGTTGAGTGAAGTGATGTACATAAAAATGAACACTAAAATAGTAAATTCAAAAATGGTAAGTTAGCTTCAAAATAATACAGAGAAATAGAAGACAACACAGTACCAAAGTTGAATTAACGCTACTTGGAATGAATCACGCCAAAGATAGACTTGCTAAAAATAGCAAACTTCTATAAATAGTAAGTCTGCACAACATCCTCTGAACGCCAACTGAACAGTATCTGAAAGAGGAAACCCTAGTTTTATACTTCAGCTTAGCCTATGGATTTCCAGAAATAGGCTAAATCCAAAAGAAGAGTGTATGGCCAAAATGGGGACATTACATGTGAACCATCAATTTGAGAAATTTTGTACTCTTGAAGGGATTGATCTTCAACATACTGTTGCCTACACATGACAACAAAATGGTGTAGCTGAGAGGAAAAATAGGTCTTTGAAAGAGATGGTTGGCTACATGATCCACACTTGCTCCCTTGCACTTGCATATTGGGAAGAAGCTATCAACTGTGCTAAACACATCCAAAATAGAGTTCCACATAAGGCATTAAAGGGAATCACTCCCTTCGAAGCTTGGTGTGGTAGGAAACCTATTGTGGGGCTCTTTAGAGTTTTTGGCTCCCCAACATGGGCACATATTCCTTCAGAGAAGCACAAGGCCTTGGAATCTCAGAGTCAGAGTCAGCCTTGTATCTTTGTTGGTTACCCTAATGGTGTCAAAGGATATTGGCTAATGGATCCTACTACACATGAGCTCTTCATTGAGCGTAGTGTGCATTTTGAGGAAAGCTCTTCTAGCTCATCCTCTACTCTTCCTTCCTCCATAGTGGATTTAGAGGATTCTGACATTGAGGATTTTTCTCAAGCTTCCTCTAGTCATTTCATTGATTATGAGATTTCATCTTCCTCTTTGGAGAGTTCAGAATCTCCTCCTTCATCCCCTACCATGCCTCGTTGGGCTCTCCAAACACTTGAGTCTACAGGCAATCTTGTTGGGGATCCTTCAAATATAAGGACTCAATCACAACACCAAGACATTTGACAGTCCTACATCGCCACAACTTCAAATCCACAGTCATTTCATGAAGCATTTGGTATTGCCGAGTGGGATTCTGCAATGGAGGAAGAGTACAACTCTTTAATGTGGAATAAAACATGGGATCTAGTTCCACTTCCTAAGAGAAGAAAACTAGTTTGGTGTAAGTGGATCTATCAAACCAAATTTGTAGTGGATGGCTTAGTTGACAAGTATAAAGGACAACTTGTGGCCAAAGGTTTCTCTCAAGTACTAGGTATTGACTACACTGAGACCTTTGCCCCCATTGCCAAAATGAACTCCATTCACTTGCTACTTGCTATTTTTGCAGCTCATGGTTGGGTTGTACATCAAATGGATGTGAAGAGTGCATTTCTTCATAGAGATCTACATGAATAACTTTACATGGAGAAGCCACAAGGATTCATTCAAGATTCTTCATTGGTTTGTAAACTAAGGAAGTCTCTCTATCCAGCCTCAAACAAGCTCCACGAGCTTGGTATGCCAAAATGGACTCCTTTCTTCTCTCCATTAGGTTTTCCAGATGCCACTCAGATCCGAATATCTACATCTTGCGGAAGGAGGATACTCTTCTCTTCTTGGCTCTCTATGTTGATGACTTGATTGTCACTGGGAGCACTTCATCCATCATCTCCACTATCAAGTATGCTTTGCATGAAAAAATTTCCATGACTAACTTGGGTCTCTTGCACTACTTTCTCAGGATCGAGATCACAAAGACCTCTTCCGGAATCTCACTTGCACAACCCAAGTATGCTCTTGATCTTTTTTCAGCTTTTCATATGACTGATTGTAAGCCTGCATCGAATCCCTTTCTTTCTGGAGTTAAGCTTGAGGAAAAATGTTCCACCCCACTAGTTGATGCTACTTTGTATCATCAACTTTTTGGTAGCCTCATCTACTTGACTCATACTCATCCCGACATTTCCTTTGCAGTTGGCATTTTTTTGCGCTTCATGACGGAACCACCTGACCTTCATTGGAAAGTTGCCAAATGCATCATGCACTACATCCAGGGCACTCATCGGTATGGGATTCACTATGAAACAGGCACAATTTCAGACTTACTTGGCTACACGGATTTTGACTAGGCTGGTGATATTGATGATCACAAGTCCACATCCGGCTACAACTTTCGCTATGGTTCTAGCCCCATTTGTTGGCAGAGCAAGAAGTAGCATGCCATTTCTCTTTCTTCAACTGAGGTTGAGTATCGGGGAGCTATTTATCCTACCACTGAGGCTATTTGGATTTAGAATATCCTCATTGAACTTGGCATCACCTTTCATAAGCCATCAGTCATCTATTGTGACAACCAGAGTGCCATCTAGATCTCGAAAAACCTAGTCCATCATCAACGCACCAAACACATCGATATCCATATGCATTTTCTTTGGGAGCTGATTCAGGAGCAGGTCATTGATTTGTGATATTGTCCTATAGTAGACCAAGTTGTAGATATATTCACCAAACCCTTCACTAAGAGCAAGTATGTTCATCTTCGGTCTCTCTTGGGGGTGCAACACATCTCTTCTAGGGGGGTCACTTAGACCTTCCTCATTCACCCTCTCATGGGCAGGAGTTTTTTCCCACTGGGTTTTCTCCTTCTTTATCATCAAGAGGTTATTATGTACATGGGTACCTCATTAGGCCTACTAGTCGGGACCCATACTTGTATCTTTTCATTGTATACTTCTCCCTAAATTGCAATTAAAGGGGGGTGTTAGTGTGAAAGGGGTACTTTATCTAACTAGTTCATTCTTAGCTAGTTCTCCACTAAAGTCCTCTTCACACTAGCTTAAATTTACATAGGGATAAGGTGGTTGAGCCTTTAATGACATGAGTTGTCACACCTTATAGGATTCCAACACTTGTCATAATCTGGTTGCATCTATCTCTCCCCTTGGCCTATATAACCAAGGCATTTCCTTTGCAATTCTTAACTACTCAAGCTGAATATAGCTTTGCATTCTTGAGAGGAATATAGTTTATTCCTCATATTTTTGGTTTTGCTTTCCTTAAGTCATTAGATTTCTGGGTAGGCTAGTTAGCAAATCTCACACCTTGGAGTTGAAGGAGCAAAGGAAAATTGACAAGGAAATTTCTAGCATAAGGAAAGAGAGTAGTTGAAACAGTTACAAATAAAGGAAAGAGAGCAGAAGGAGAAAGAGAGGATTCAAAAAGAACAAGATAGAAAGGAAAGAGAGATTGAGGTTTCCCATAGGGAATTGTTGTGAGAAATATGGTTAAGCAATCCTGCAAAACCGTTACCAAAAAATCACATGTTTTGAGAAATAATGAACATTAGCATTCGTTAGTTTGCTATAAGTAATATGTGTCTGAGTCCCAACCAATCTCAAGTAAGTTGCACTGTATTTTTAGTTGAAATGAATTACTCACCACCAACCCATCACATGTCAATTACATGCAATTTACAAATACAAATGTAAATAATTTAACGACAACTCAAAATGCACCACTCACGAGATGAGAAATTGTCTCCAAATTCTTTTTTTGGCATGTTTGATTGTGATTGGGAGAGAATGTTGGTGTGAATATATGTCTTGTACCTAGCTAATTCACTCACTAGGTAATTAGGGGACATATTCACATGATTAAGTTTACTTCCTAATATAAGATTCTTTCTAGAGGTCATAGTTGGCTTTTTTAGAACTTATCTTATCTAGCTAGTATTGCTTGATTCCTAGGTAGTTAGTTTTTTAGTTGTCTCATGTAATAGGATTAAGACACTTGTCATAATCTTTTCTAATCCTACATCTCTACCTTGCCTTTATAAGCAAGGCATCTCATGTACATTTGCAATTCAAGCCTATCAAAGCATATTCAACCATTATTCAATGTTGCATTGTTGAAGCAAGCTTTCTTTCCATTCTCTCTCTTGTGGAAGTGGTTTTGGTCTAGCAAGGGTGTTGGAGAGTCACCATTCACTCTCACATGGTATCAGAGCTCCAGGTGTTGCAGATTCCTTCCCAGATCTGAGGGTTTCATGTTGGCCTAAATATTTTTTGTTGGGTGCAGATTGGGGTTTCAAGGACCTCACGATTGAGATCAGGTGGCCATGCAGACAAATTTTGATGAAATTCATCCATTTTGGGTAAAGTTATTTTGAGACAATTTTTTTTCCCAGACAACCTCCCGAGTGGTATGATTTTTCCAATTTTGCAAAAAAAAAAATTGTAAAATATTTTTCTGCGAGTTTATTCAATAATTTTGGGGAAATTTTTTTATTTATTTCAGGAAAAATATTTTTATTTTATCGGGCTTTCAAAATATTTATTGGGTCATAAAAATTTCTGCAGGCGGAATATTGTGTACACTCGTTTGGCATCTTTGTTAGTAGTTATTTTCCTATCCGTGCTTGTGGCAAGTATTCTACTGATTCTTAGCCTCATCAAGGTACCTATCTGCAGGGTTTGTCAGTCTCTGTCATAGGGTACGTTGTTCCATCGGATCTCCACCGATCGATCAAATTATTGTCTCTAATATGTGGCCTTTCATAAGTATTGGTGGACGCCAACCCTTTATTGCATTGATCAGTCAATTGCTTGGTACACAACTATTATTCATTGCTTGCAGGGTATATTCTTCCATTAGCGGTCAAATCCTGCATACTACGTACATCGGCCTCTCCTGTCGAATCTTCATCAGGGTACATCAGCACTGGCTCATACGGTACAAGTGACATTTTAAATTGGCAAGTGGTTTCTATCGGCCTAATTTGAAAGTATTTTATATTAAAAACTTTGTATTAAATTTGTAAAGAATGACCATAGAAAAGAATGTTGACATCTTGTGCTTAGTCAGTGTGCTAGCCCACATTTTTTTTATTTTGTAATATTATGGCTATCGGTCATATGGTAGATCATTTTTTTCCCCTGAGCGCTAAATTTTTGCATCGTTTTAGTGTTCAAAAACCCTGATTTGGCCCCCAAGTACCCTCTTATAGGCCTTTTTCTCATTTTTTCATAGCTTTTGCAAACGGAGGTCATTTTTCAGAAACAAAATATTGTCGAAAAGCTGGAAGTCATAATTTTTCAGTGGTGTAGGTGTTTTGCAAAAATTTTGCAATTTTTTGCCATTTTTTCCAAGTTGAAGATAGATCTTCATTTTTCACCTCCGAGCTAATATCTTTTTGCTCCGGACTCCAATTTTCCCCAAATTTGCAGCATTAGAAAGGTATTCAAGAGCACTTCAGTTCTATTCATGCATTTTTTCAGATTTGTTTCCTAATTTTCATAATTTTAGTTTGAAGTTGATTTGGTAATTTAGGATACATTGTTATAAATTTGCAAAAAAAATGTAAATTTGTTTGGGACAAAGGGGTTAATTACTTGTATTGTGAGGGTTAATTGTTGTTCCTCTCTTGTAATATCTTATTGTATCATGGATTTTCCAAAATTTGTACTTCTAACCCTATATAATTATCATGAGTGGAAATCACAAATGGAGATGTTATTGTTAAAATTGAAGTTACAAAGAATCGCATATGACCAAGATCTAGAACCCAATGGAGCTACAAAAAGAAGGAAATGGCTTGATAAAAGGCATGAAGTTCTTGGTACTCTTGTTTTTTCCATTTCTCCAAATCTTAGATATCATGTTGCATCATGCACACATCCTAATCAATTTTGGAATACTTTAGAGAGTCTCTTTGGTAAACCAAATAAGATGAGGAAATTTAAGTTGGAGAATGAACTAATGGGTCTTAAGCCTTCAATTTTTGACAATATCCAAGAACTCTTCTCTAAGCTCAATTATCTAAGGTTGCATTTATCTAATTTTGGTGTCACTAAAGAGGATGAATAGTTGATTCTTTCTATTCTTTCTAAGCTTGGTTCTAATTATTCAATGTTTGTTTCTACATTCTATGCTAAAATGGATGCCCTTGGCAATGCACTCAAAATTCCTTCTCTTGATGAATTTGCAACTCAACTCACAAGGGAACAAGAAAATTTGGTACACATGGGCACATTGAAGTCTTCTACATCTCATGCTCTTCTTGCAAAGGATACAAAGGCTTCAAGTGGCAAAGGTAAGAATCCGAATAAGGCTACCAAGTCTAATGAGCAAGGTAAAGATTCTCCTTCACAAAGAACTCCCAAGTCTACACTCTATTTAGAAGAGGAATCATCTAAAAATAAGAAGTTCAAATGTACATATTGTAAAAGGCTAGGACATTATGAGCATAGATGTTATAATAAGAATATTGATGAACTCACACACCTTCAAAAGAATAACATTTAGCTGCCCTCATCAATGTCTTATTCTTCTTCTTTAGCATCTCAGTCGGCAGCCTCCTCCTCCTCATCTCATTCAAAGAACAAAAAATATACAATAGGTTTGAACAAGATGAAAGGACAAGAACTCTTGGCCTTTGCAAGTCCTGAATCTAATAGATCGCTTCTTGATTCAAGGGAATCTCACCATATGGCATCTTCAATGGATATGTTCTCTTCTTTTGAGCCTTGTAATTCACCTCATATATTGATGGGTAACAATACATATATGAAGGTAAGTGGGAAAGGTTCTATTGAAATGGGGGAAGGGACTTTCAATGATGTGCTTTGTGTTCCTTCCTTTACAACTAATCTCCTTTCGTTTTATCAAATTACTCATGGGGGTCAAAGTAAAATAGTTGAGTTCACTCCAGATAGGGTGTACATAAGGGACTTGGAGACTAGGGATATTATTGCTATTGAGATGGTTGATCATTCATCTCATGTGTATTCCTTTTCACATTTTTCTTCTGAAGGTGATAATGTTCCTTTGACTGCATCACACACTCCATTGAGTGTGAACCATGCTTGTGAGGAGAATTTTGGTCATCTACACCTTGGTATTCTAGAGACCAGTGCTAAGCTTTCTACTCCTTCACCTCCTGCTTCTTCATCTAGCAATGCTTCTATTCAATAGGATGACCATATTTTTTCAGATCTTGCTTTGTGGGATGAGTATTTGATAGGTATTTCTAGCTTGTTCATGGAGTCTCATACTGCGGATTTGGAGGACACACTTGAGGGGATTTCTCTCCTATTTGATGACAATTTCAACACAACTGTTATACCATCTATTTTTTCTTTGGAGATTGACATTCATGAGTCTCCTTCTTCACTTGATTTTTCATGTTTCTTGGTTGAGTTTGACCATGATGATTTTGTGACTTATTCAAGCTTGGAGACTCCTACTTAGTTTTCAGAGGCATACATGTTGAGCATTCATTCTTCCTCCTTTCTGTTGGACATGGAGTGGCTTCTTCATTGGCTTATGGATTTGTTTCTTCCTAAGGGAAGATGTGTTGCTTGTAGACATTGGATCATCTTTTGTTTTCAGGCATTCTTCATCGGCTTTGGAGATTATTCATTATGGGGGGATATCTTATCTCTCTATATGGGGGGATCATTGATTGTATATACATGATGGACGTAGTCCTTGGGGCTATCATTTGGGTCCTCCATACATCATGTTCTTTTGTTTTGTTTTGTTTTTCTCTCTTTTGGAGAGGAGTTTTGTCCCACTGGGTTTTCTCCTTTTCTCTGCTTGTGAGAGATTGGTTGCATTTTCATTTGCATTGTAAATGGCTACCTAACATGGCCTAATAGTCAGGACCCATAGTCATAGTCTTTGCATAGTGTACATAATAATATTCTCCCTAAGTTGCACTTAAGGGAGGGGGGTGTTGGTGTGAATATATGTCTTGTACCTATCTAATTCACTCACTAGGTAATTAGGGGACATATTCACATGATTGAGTTTACTTAGGATATAATATTCTTGAACTAGAATTCTTAGTTGGATTTTTTAGAACTTATCTTATCTATCTAGTATTTCTTGATTCCTGGGTACTAGTTAGTTTGTTAGTTGTCTCATGTAATAGGATTAAGACACTTGTCATAATCTTGTCTAATCCTACATCTATACCTTGCCTTTATAAGCAAGGAATCTCATGTACATTTGTAATTCAAGCTTATCAAAGCATATTCAACCATTATTCAATCTTGCATTGTTGAAGCAAGCTTTCTTGCCATTCTCTCTCTTGTGGAAGTGGTTTTGGTCTAGCAAGGGTGTTGGGGAGTCACCATTCACTCCCATAGGGAACAACTCTACAAGCCCACCATTTTTTGGTTTTTTTAGTTGTGCACTGGAAGATCATGTTTGTAGTTGGGAATGCCAATGATAGTGACCTATAATTGTTTGGTTTGAACTAAAACTATTTATTAAATTCAATGAATTTATGTTCTATACAATGTGATTGTTATACAATGTTATTGTGTGACCCAATCCATTCTATTATATGCAATGTAAATGTTAGTCAACTTATAGTGTTTATGAATGTCAATGCATATCTATTGTATGCAATGTGATTGTCATACCCAACCTACTAGAGGTGCATATTATTGGTTTCTTTCAGTTCAATTCTTAATTCCTACCAATTCTTTTAGTTCAATTAGTCCAACTTGTTCATGACGTGCCTAACTTAGTTGATCTTATTTGTTGTCTATACAATTATTGGACAAACTTTGTTTACTTTATGGATAAAAACTATTTTATAATTGAATATTAAGGGGCTAAAATGTGCGGCCCATTGAGGACTACTTTTGTCCCCACTACTAGACCCATACTATGTAATTACCTAGTTTTGATTGTCATATAATTTACACTCAAAATACATTCTAAGTTGATAATCTAAAATTTCAAACTACATGACTATCCTCTCTTCTTTTACCAAATACAATTTGAATAGCAGTAAGTACCCAACTACTCCTAAAATGACTTAAGAATACATTTCATATATTCATTCAAATGGGTCTATTAGACAAGTCTAAATTCAATGTAAGGATTGAAATCTAAATCAATTTTATTTACAATAATTAGGATGTTTATAATACCTAACTTGCCACATTGACAATTCAAACATATATAATCTTGTCATAAATTGAAAGATAATTAATTATAAGATATAACATTCCAAGGAACTCAATCTTATACAATATTTCAAAAAACACATGTACAGGGCTATTGGCTTGATAAAGTGTGATAGAAAAGTACACTAAATCTCACACAACAATATTACAACAAAATATTACCACCCATAGAGGACTTGATAAAGAAATACTAGATATAATCTTTCCTTTTTTATATTAAGAGGTCAATTGAATTTCAATTTTAGTTTAAGGATGAAGATTTATTCTTATAAATTATTAGGACATACTTAAAATCATATATAATAGGTTTACATTAAAATCTAATTTTGGTTAAACTGTTATATTATAAAAAGAATCAGAGGTTGTTTCTACCTTTATCAAACTTAACATGTTTCCATGTTTGATCTCAATATAATTTGTTTGGGTTCGCATCTTATAAAAACATTGTTTCATTTGTATACTGTTTGTATAGTAAATATTAACATTTTAGGTTGTCAAGGATGCCACAAGTAGAGAAAAGTATACGTAAAGGTGAAGTCACTATTTTAATTTAATCCATTTGTATTACCCATCCACCCATAGATAATATTCTTTAACCAATATAAACAATTCAGGAAGAGATTGGTGTAAAAAACTTTGGTAAGACATTTGGTTGCAAGCGAGTTTCATAATGCATTTTCCTGAAGGTATTCTGGTTGTATCTCATCAAAGGTTCAAATCTACTACTTAGGCATGTTTGTGTCAATATTTTCTATGCTTTACATCTACATAATAATACATATACACACAAACACACCCTAACAAGCGTCATACAAATATGCATTAATAAACTATTAACCATTTTCATTTAATTTGAACTATGTGGAGTTTTTATCAATTATAAGAATTTGGTACTCTCCTTTTTCAAAGGCTAAATGTTAGGTCATTTTATGAATAAACCAATATTCACTAAAATTGTAAACCAAAGGTACATTAAATTTATCCCATGTGTTTATAATGTCAAAAAATGTTATGATTAAATTTATGAAATACAAATTAGATTATATTGGTTAAATTTCAATTACTAGTAGTTAACACTCAAAACATAATTATAGTTGATTATGAGGGTATTCCCTTCGAGAGATTAATGAGTGAAAGCTTGAGATGAATTTGAGCTATGCTTGGATGGATGAGTCTAACAATCTAATGGGAATAAAGGAAAAGTAGAGTTTGATGACATACAAGGGAGGCATGGCAAGGGAGGTTGAAGGAGTGAAGGGTAGAGATGAATACGTGGTATGTTTGGATGGATGAGTCCAAAAATCTAATGGGAATAAAGGAAAAGTATAAATTTTGAAGGTAATGAATGTGGAGATGGACAAGTCTATAGTCAATATGTTTCAATACACCTATCTATATCTCTATTTCGGTCTATCTATCAAAATATGTTTGTACTTTGAGGACTATATACATTACTTACATAATGAAATAGGCCATTTAATGGAAAACAATCAGACATTGAAATGGGCATGCCATGAACACGTTGGACCAATTAGACTGTAGCATGTGCCATAGATAGTCCAAGTGACAAGAGACAAAATTGGAAGGTCCAGGAAGGATTGACTAATGTGGAAGATAATTTTAATTTTAATTTTGGTCCATGTGGACCTGCCAAGGTAGGGTGCTCCACTATGGGGTTCTCTCCCTATTATTGTGTTCTTCATTGTACAAACATTAACTCTAAAATTTTCTTTTTTATATTTGTTTATTATTACGAAATATGAAAAGGGTTTCACTATTTTTTATTTCGATGATATTCTGCCATGCACTTATAATATTTTGTTCTTCTTTGCTCAATCATTCATTTAGTAGTTATGTATTTCACAATTTTGTAGTACATATATGGATATATATGTCCATATGTATGTAATTATATATGTATGTGCATACATGTGTACATATATATCTATGTGCATATGTATGTACATATATGTCTATGGAAATACATATGTACATATATATCTATGTGCATACATATATACATATATGTATATGTCAATACACATGTACATTTATATATGTGCATACACATATACATATATGTCTATGTCAATACGTATGTACATATATATCTATGTGCATACGTATGTACATGTGTCTATGTCAATACGTATGTAGATATATATCTATGTGCATACTATGTGCATATATTCATATATAAATGTATCTACATATATCTATGTGTGTGTGTGTGTGTGTGTGTGTGTGTGTGTGTGTGTGTGTATGTGTCTTCCTTGTACATATATAGATGCATAGATTGATAGATATATTGAAAGTTAGATAGGTATATAGGTATAGGTAGAAATTAAATGAAAAGATTAAACTAATTAAAGTCATGGTGATGCTTGAACATAACCACATTTTTCCTTGAAAAGTGACTTTGTTTATGAACACAAAATTTGTAAGTGTTCATAAACACCCTAGACACCATATAACTCATCAAGCACATTGTGGATGCACCAAGAAAGCAAGGGGGTCTTCAAACTATGGAAAACCACATAAACACTTTAAATATCCTGTTCAAAATCATTGACAAAAAAATATAAACTTCAACTTACAAAAAACAACACCCCATTACAAATCAAATAGATAATGTGAAGAAATAAGCAAAAACTGACAAGAGACAATGGTGCGACCTTAGCGAGGTTAAAAAAACCACCTCTATCAAATGGAGATGGCCAATGATGTGACTGGTTGCAACGATCTATAAGGTGAATTTCTCCAACTTAATCCTATAATAACAAATGAAAGGAGGCATCATTCAAATACATGTAGCAGTGTTTACCTTATGATACAAAGTATAGTAAATAAAGTGTATACATAGATTCACACACACATATGTACATATATATATATATGTATGTATGTATATAGACATGTATATATATACATTTCTATATACATACGTGCATACATGCATACATACATACATACATAGATATATATATATATGCCTGAAACAAAGAACATATTAAAACTAGCAGAGTTATATAGTTATTCCAATTAACACTATATCAACAGAGTTTCAACTTATACTATTTATGGATGTCAATGCATTTCTATTCCATATAATGTGATTGTTACACTGGGCAATCTACTCTAAGTGATTTCAGTTCAATTCTTAATGCATGCTAATTCTAAGTGATTTCACTTCAACTCTTAATATACTGTTTATGGATGTCAATACATTTTTGTTCCATACAATGTGATTGTTACACCTAATCTTCTCTAAGTGATTTCAATTCATTTCTTTATGCTTTTCAAGTCTAAGTGATTTCAATTCAATTCTTAATATACTGTTCATAGATTTCAATGCATTTATGTTCCAAACAATGTGATTGTTACATCTAATCCGCTCTAAGTGATTTTAGTTCATTTATCTATGCATGTCAAGTCTAAGTGATTTCAATTCAATTCTTAATATATTGTTCATGGATGTCAATGCATTTTTGTTCCATACAATGTGATTGTTACACCTAATCTACTCTAAGTGATTTCAGTTCATTTATTTATGCATGTCAAGTCTAAGTGATTTCAATTCAATTCTTAATATAATGTTCATGGATGTCAATGCATTTTTGTTCCATACAATTCGATTGTTGCACCTAAGTCTCTAAGTGATTTCACTTCAATTCTTAATATATTTTTTTGAGATGTCAATGCATTTCTATTCCATATAATGTAATTATTGCACCTTATCTGCTCTAAGTGATCTCACTTCAATTCTTAATGCCTATCAATTCATATTTGTGCTATAGGATGTTATTGTGTCACCCACTCTATTGTAAGTGATCAAGAAAATGTGATTTCATTTATGTTCTATATGCCTCTGAATGAAAATCTATTGTATGCCATGTAAATGTATCACCCACTCACCTGTAACTCAATGTATAGGCTTTCATATTTTTTTGTTTATGAATGTCAATGCTTTTTTGTTGTATATAATGTGATTGTTACTCCCAATGTGCTCTAAGTGCATAAGATGAAGTGCTTTCATTTAAAAAATTTCTCAAGTTTTTCTCTATATTCAAAGTAATAAGATGAAACAAAAAAATCAAATTGATACAACAATTACATTACAAACTGTCAACATGCACAGTAAAGAAAAAAAATCTATTCATGCATCACTGTGACTTTAGCAGTGTTCATTGATGATTTTTAACATTGCTTGAAACAAGTTTTGTAATATATACAGGTGAAATATAAATCTCAAATGAAGACCAATCCAACAAAGAATACTGACACAAAAAAGTTTCCAACACGTAAAATAACAATTACAATCCCCCATGTGCAAGAACCTATTGTATAAGAAAATAGTAGTCCTCAGCCTATTAAGGAAGTCTTGAAGATTTGTGCACCTTCAAGTAGGATGAGAACACAAACATGAGAATGGGAATGGATGACATAGGACATGAATAGGGCTCTAGAAGACATGGATGACAATGGGATGTCCACAAAGGCTGCTGCCAAGAAATGAAGAATCCCAACTATAATGCTAACCAAATGGTTAGGGGGGTTACAAAAACATCAAAGAAGGGTCCTCCAACTGTCCTCACAAAAGAAGAGGAGGGTCTTATCATGGATTGGTACAAAGAAATGGCAGCTATAGGCCATGGCCTTGAGATTATCAATCTCAAGGTAGAGGTTGCCCAAATTTTCCAAACTAGACCCAATCCTTTCAAAGATGGGCTACCTAGTAAATCATGGTGGACTAGATTCAAGAGGCATCATTCAAAAATGACATTGTGTACAATAAAAGTTCTTGACGAGGATAGGGTAGTAAACCTCCAACCCGTAGTAATAGTTGCATTTTACAAAACACTGTCAACAACCTATGATAATAATCTATATGGTCCACATAAAATATGGAACTACGATGAAATGGGGATTCAAGCAAGAAAAAATGGATCAATGAGGGTGTTGGAATGATGAGGCATTAGGAACGTCTCATACATAATTCCCAAGAGTTGGGAATGGATAACAATTCTATGTTGTGTTAATATAACTTATTAGAGCATACCAAGGTTTTATTTGTTCAAGGGAAAGACGGGGCTAAATAATTACATTGCTAATTGTGAACCACATGCTTGTATGACAACCCAACCACATGTGTGGATGAAAAAATGTTTCTTTTGAAGTGGCTGCAATATTTTTCCAACTCAGTTCTAGGGGGTGCGTCACCAACTAATTAGGAACCTTCTCATTTTTTATGGCCATGGTAACCATGTTGCAGTGACAACTATCTAGGAGGCAAGGAGGTTGGGCATTGACTTGCTTACATTACCCGCATACATGTCAGATAAGCTACAATAACTAGATGCTAGCATGTTCTCACCTTTCAAGTCATATTTAAAATCTAAATGAGCTACATGGCTAACACAATACCCAAACATTGAAATTAGAAGAGTAGAATTGGTAGAGCTAGTAAACAAGTCATTGCAAAGAGCATTGATAGCATCAAACATCACAATTGTTTTTAAAAGGATAAGGATACGACCCCTTAATCCCAATTCTAGGTAGTGGATGACATGCATCTGAGCAAGACATATCAATTCAATGTAGATGAGGATACTTCTACACTATAGAACATCCTTAGTCTTTCAAGTGTTGTTATTTCAATAGATGAAGTTACACAGACATTTCAGAGTGCAACAAAAGGTCAAGTGCAAGAAGGTGTAGAAGATAGTAGACACAATAATTTACACGTTCAATTGTAGAAGAATAATCTCATGAAATGGTGGATAGCCATCCTGAGCAATTTATTGATGGTCTCATTCTTGACTTACATTGCAAAGAAGAGCTTGATACTTTTTCATTCCCATCTCCACTTTCCACACTTCCCGACAAAATAGTACATTACTATAGTGTGGGAAATTGTATACCTTTACAATTTCACACTATGTTTGGGTTCCTTAATTTATTGGATTTAATCAAGCTTCTAATTTGCAAAATTATGCATTCCAAAGCCTTATTCTTTTTCATTTTTTGAATGGATAACCAACATTAAATAAATGAAATCAATAATTAAATCACCTTGGAACATGAGTGTCTTGGAGTTATATGCCAAGACCCATTCTCCCATGGGAGAATGGGTCCCCTTTATGGATCAAAACCCAATTTAAAATATATTTTTGGAAAAATTTTAATAACCCAAATTTAAATTGCAAGTGTTGGCTTTTGAAATCTAATTTTTCAGGAAATTAGATAAAAACCTATAAATACATAACATTTTTATCATTTAAAATAGAAATCAAAGATTCTAACATCATGTCAAAGTCATGTGTGTTCATGTTGTGAAGGCTAAAAAGCATTGTAGGTCTTCATGCATCCAAGAATTCAAACAATCAATCAAGAAATATCCAACATTATTGAGGTGATGTGTTTGTCTTCAATCCTTCAAGGAAGCAATTAAAGGATGGTGAGTTGTAGAAAACATTGTTCATTCATCATTTCCTTCCTTTTTCATTATCTTTCTATCAAGGTTTAATTACCAAATTGGGGTTTGACTAAGGTAAACCCGGGCCATACAAAAAAAAATAAAAAATTTCCCCCTCTAAGTTGTGTATGTGCAGGTTATAGGTTGATGAAGAATTGAAGAGATCTTAAAGGAGAAAATTTTCATTGTTGTTAAGCCATAAAAATTTAGTTGTAGAATTTATTTTTGTCACTCCAATAGTGGGACCTATGTCAAATAAAATCCAAGATCTAGCACCAAAGGACTATCAAAATTTATTTTGGGAGCCCTGACAAGGACCCATTCACCCATTGGTGAACTCGTCCCTTAGCACACCTTAGAAACAACTTCTGGTGATAGGCACATGCCATCAAACACTTCTCAGATTTTTCTGTAAACTATCATTTCCATTCTTGTACATTTGAGAATCTGCATTTTATGTATTAGGTCTTATTATTCATTTAGTTTGATCATTTCAAATCATTTTAGTTTGTTTCTAGATCTTTCCTATTGTCTAAGGATTGATGTCCAAGTTTGATTGGATCACCATTGAGATTGAAAGTCAATCTTCACACCTTGTGATCTCTTTCCTAATGAAATCCCTAGGGAAAGACACCTATTGAGATCCTAAGGTTCTATATACCCACATACATATAGATCCTAAGGTTCCATACACCCACTATGCAGATGTCAACCAGGAAACTCAAGGTTTTGGTGAGCAAGAGGAGGAGTAAATTGAATCCCAATTGATTGAAATAATTGAATCCCAATATTATTCAAGAATCAATAAATTCTTGAAGTTGCTTGTTCACAATGTCAATGAAAGAACGAGAAATTCTACTGATGGGGTTATTTAGGTGAACCGAGATCCTAAGGTTCCATGTTTGTAGTTAGGAATGCCAATGATAGTGACCTATAATTGTTTGGTTTGAACAAAAAACTATTTATCAAAGTCAATGAATTTTTATTCTATAGAATGCGATTGTTATACAATTTTATTGTGTGACCCACTCCAATCTATTATATACAATGTAAATGTTACTCAACTTATAGTGCTTATGAATGTCAATGCATATCTGTTGTATACAATGTGATTGTTAAACCCAACCTCATGTAAGTGCATATGATCAGTTTCTTTTAGCTCAATTCTTAATGTCTACCAATTCTTTTAGTTCAATTGCTCCAACCTATTCATGACATGCCTAATTTACTTGATCTTATTTGTTATCTGTACAATTATTGGACATAATTTGTTTACTTTTTGGATAAAAAATATTTTACAATTGGATATTAAGGAGCTCCACTGTACAAGGATATTGGCTTGATAAAGTGTAATTTAACAAAGTACAGTAAATATCATGCAATAATATAACAACAAAATATTACCACCCATACATCACTTGATAAAGAAATATTAGATATAATATTTCCTTTTTTATATTAATAGGTCAACTAAATTTCAATTTTAGTTTAAGGATGGAGATTTATTCTTATAAATTGTTAGGACATACTTAAAACCATATATAATACCTGTTTACATTGAAATCAAATTTTGGTTGAACTATTATATTATAAAAAGAATAAGAGGTTGTCTCTACCTTTGTCAAACTTAACATGTTTCCATGTCTGATTTCAATATAATTTTTTTGGGTTCACATCTTATAAAAATATTGTTTCATTTGTATATTGTTTGAATAGTAAATATTAGCATTTTAGGTTGTCAAGGATGCCACGAGTAGAAAAAAGTATACGTAAACGTGAAGTCACTATTTAATTCAATCCATTTGTATCGCCCATCTGCCCATGGATAATATTCTTGAACTAATATAAACAATTTAGGAAGAGAAAAATTTGGTGGTAAGACATTTGGTTTCAAGAAAGTTTGGTAATGGGTTTCTTGAAGGTATTCTGGTTGTATCTCATCAAAGGTTTCAAATCTACTACTTAGGCATGCTTGTGTCATGATTTTCTATGCTTTACATATGCATAATAATACATATACACACAAACAAGCCCTAACAAGTGTCATACACATGCATTAATAAACTATTAAACTGTTTTCATTTAATTTGAACTATGTATAGTTTTTATCAAAGATAAGAATTCACTCTCCTTTTCTCAAACGCTAAATGTCACCATTTTGTGAATAAACCAATATTCACTAAAATTGTAAACCAAAAGGTACATTAAATTTATCCTAGATTTTTATAATGTCAAAAAATGATATGATTGAATTTATGAAGTACTAATTGGATTATATTGGTTAAATTTCAATTACTAGTAATTAATTTTCAAAACATAATTATATTTGATTATGAGGGTCTTCCCTTCTAGAGATGAAGACCCTTCTAGAGATGAATGAGTGAAATATTATGAGGGTCTTCCTTTCTAGAGATGAATGAGTGAAAGATTGAGATGAATGTGAGGTATGCTTGGATGGATGAGTCTAACAATCTAATTGGAATAAAGGAAAAGCAGAGTAAGATGTCATACAAGGGAGGCATGGCAAGGGGGTTGAAGGAGTGAAGGTAGAGATGAATGTGAGGTATGTTTCCAAGGATGGATGAGTCCAAAAATATAATGGGAATAAAGAAAAAGTATAGTTTGAAGGTAATACATGTGGAGATAGACATTATATAGTCAATTTGTTTCAATATACCTATCTATATCTCTACTTCGGTTTAATTTTAGGACTATATATATATTATTGTGACCGATGGATTAGTATGTTCCAAGAATACACTTGATCCATGAGGATTCAAAGCATAATTATGCCACTAAATGTCAATCTCAATAAGATCAATCAACAAAACTAAACGAGGAATCCATTAAAACTTAGCATATTAAACTATGAAAGATTTAAAAATACCTATTATAATCCATTGAAACTTATCCTATTGGGGGAGTGGTGTCACATTGATGTGGAATGGTGACCCTTTCCCAATCCCATGGATAAATGAGCCTATTTTGATCGATTCTATTGAAAATAATCGACGAAACTAATGATAAATGTGTGATGAAACATGATTTATAGCTAAATGAACATGATGCAAGCTATTTTAACATGTTCTATGCTAAGATGATTGATATGGGTGTATGCAAAGCTAATCTAAATGGATTTTAAGCTAAAAATATTGAAACCCTAATTACATAATACCAAATGTATGCATCTATGTTATCATGGAAGCCATTAATGGAAGCTAAGCTAATATGCAAGTAAATTAAGCTAAAATGATATTAAATGTGAGTGTAAGTGCAAATTATTTTAACTGCATAAGTTTGATGTTAAAAGATGTATCCATTTGTCTCCAAATAGTGACCTATTTATAGGAAGACAAATGATAGATGAAGGGTTGAGATCAAAAAGGTTAATCAATGGTCAAGGATGGAGGAAGTTGGGGGCATGGATCATGGATTCTCATTAAGGGATGAGAATCAATGATGAGATTTAATCAAGGGTTCACATTTATCCAAACAAACACACTTTCAAAAGCTTTCCCAAAAGTTTGTTGAGAGTGTGTTTCAAAAAGGCATATTCCCCTTTTTCAAATGAGTGAAGAAAGAGAATATTCCTTAGAATATTCTCATGGGTGAGGAAAATAGACATTTAACAAATTAAAATAAAGTTTTAATGTGCAAAAGCGGAAGGAATATTCCATGGGAATATTCCTTTTGGAGGAATGTACAAAGGAGGAATATTCCCTTGCAAGTGGGGGGAATTAGATGAATTAGTAATTGATAATTAAACAAAGGTTTAATTATGCAATTAAAGGGAATTAGATGATATTCATTAAATAAAGTGATTTAATGAGAAGGGGGAAAGTGAAATGATATTTAATTAAATAACTTAGGGTTATTTAATTAAATAAGAAGACTTAAGGACTTAAATTAAATAATTAGATTTATTCAATTTAAAAGGACAAAATGTGAGCACGAAAGGGGGTGAATTAACCCAATTAAATTAATTAGGTTAATAGATGCAAATGACATAATTAATTAAATAGTGTAGACATGTAAAATTGACTTAACACCTATCACACATTGTAAATGGAATTTTCACATCATCGACGTCATTATAATCAAACATCACTGCATTTCACATCAATTGCATCAAAAACCCTAATTTCCCCTATTAATTGAATAAAATATTATTTAATTAATTAACTTTTCATTATTCTTGAAAAATTAAATAAATTCAATTTATTTAATAAAGTATTGAAAACCCTACTTCTGCCCTTAATTGAATAAAACGACATTATTTAATTAATTCACATTTCTATCATTTTGACCAATTAAATAAATTATATTTATTTAATAAAGTCCTAATCTAACTTTATTCGTCCTGATTAGTTAAATAACACCAAATATCTAACTACATCACTAAATCACCTTATTCCCCTAAAGTTAATTGAATTATTAAATCATAATAATTTAATTAACTCACTTTCCCTCCGAAATTTGAATAAATTAAATCAAACTATTCAAAAAATTATCAAAAATTCAAACTAATGCAACTTTTTTTGCAAAAGTCAAACTTGATTTGCACGTTCAACTCCAAAATGAATGAATGAATTAAATCAATTAATTAATGTTTCTCAACCACTTTCTTGATTGAGTAAATTATGATCCCCTGATTTCTCAATCTAATCCTCACTAATCAATCTATTTCTAATTGAGCAAATTACAATTCCCTAACTGATCAATCTATTCTTCAATCCCACTGATCATTCAATCTATTTCTTCAATCACACAAATTGTGCAATCTATTTTGCATAGATTATTCATGTCTAAATCCTCTTAATACCTTTCAACCATCAATCTTGATTCAACGTTGTTTAATCTTGATCATTCATTTCAAATCACATTTCCTATATAACAAACCTCTTTCCTCACAAAAAAGGATTAAAGAGTCAACATCATTTTCACAACAAAGTACTGTCGACATTCACAACCACCATTGTTAGAGCTTCAACATACCTTCAATCAACCATTCACACATCAAGATTTTGCACACAAACTATGGAGGATTTGTAGTGATACAAACAATCCAACATCAGGTGAACACACTTTGATACGATATGGGTAACAATTTGTTTATTGAATTCATTTTTTATGTATTTCATTCACATGTTCTTGAATTTAGTAATCTTAATTGTTCATTTCATAGGTGTAGGATTAGATCTTAGATTAGTGTTCTTGATCTTAGACTAGATTATGATTTCAATTACATTTCTCTTGTTTATGTCTATGGTTTTCCCCCTCACACATTCTGGCATGCCCAATGGGACCTTGGTCCCCTACACTAACAATTTTGTGAGCCATTTTTGAAGTTGCAAGTTTTAGAACCACTTTTGGAGAATTTTTCATGCACTATCCCAAAAAAAATTGCAATTTCATGTCAAATAAAATTGCACACTTGACTTTGAAAACTGCGTAGTTGACACTAAGAACTACTCACTTGCTCTTTTTCCATGCATCTGACTGATGACAAAGGGTGCACTTTCTCCTTTTCAGCCCATTTGATTGATGACAGAGGGAGCACTTGCCGAGATTTCTGCGCTTTTGCTCTGATAGACCTGTGTCCAAGATCTATAAATTTTTAATTGATTTTTTTGCTAACAAATGCCTGTTTTTGAATGTGTGATAGGTGTTAATGTGTTTGTATGCAGGGTTTGAGAAACACTAACACATTTTCTATAGGGAAGATGAATGATCAAAGAACTCCAAATCTACAAACATTTTTTAAAGTTAAGAATATTTTGTTTTGGTGCATTAAAAGAACAAAACACATTTGTTTTTTTAAGGTGCTCTTAAAATGAACCATTTCAAGCTTTCTTAAAATGGTAATCTTTTGTTTTGGTGCTTAAAAAGAACCTATAAACAAACACATTTGTCTTTTGGTGCTATAAAAATGAACCATTTTAAGCTTTCTTAAAATAGGAATCTTTATTTGGTGCTTTAAAAAGAACAACACAAATGAATATTTTATTTTTGGTGCTCTTTGTAACACCCCTCCGTTTCGGATATTTGGATTGGCACTGCTCTCTTGGTAATGTTTGATTATGCTTGATGTGACTGTGAACTTAGTGATTTGTTTGATCATGAACCGTTTGGTGATGCGCATGTTATATCATGATGTAACAATTGTGTCTGAACATACTTTGACTTTGGAGCTTGATTACTTGTGATCGTGATTGATTAAATAACGTGGAAGCCATATGTTGATATGATGTTATCTGATTCTGATGTATCTTAATGACATGTTTTAGAATAATTTAGAAGATATCTGATTAAGTGATGTTTTATGCTATCAATCATATCATTGTTGTTAGATGCCTCAGTTAGAGATACTGTATTGGTGAAGGGGACGGATTGTATCACTCGCTTGCGAGCGCCCTACAATTCTGAGATTTCCTCTTCACGGCGTGTTTGATCATAATGTACATATATATCTTGCATGTTCGACATGTTCTTTGTTGCAGGTTGCAGGTACACGACATCGACTCCGCCTGGCTTCACAGGCGTGAGCGTGTCCATTTACCAACGGTAATTGATTGGGAGATAGTAGCTAGGTTTTCCGAGCCAAGTCGTCACCCTAGCCATAGCGTGTTTGAGGTTGTCGTCGGGGTCTGCCATTTTAACTTGGTCAATTTCCCCTTGAGTGTTTATTTAATTTCAAGTTTAAGGTTTATTAAATGACTTGCGTAGTTTAATGGATGAGTAAATGTGTTTTGTTGCAAGGTTGAGATGTGCTTTATTTTATTGATTTATTTGATGAAATTAATAAAATGATGACTAGGTTATTAATTAATTAGATTAATAGTGGATATAGTCCAAGGATGATTTAATCTATTTAGTTTCAGTAATTATATGCAATTTATCTTGGTTGTCAATTGGATTTAAATTAATTAAATAATTCTTTAGTTACTATGGAATTGATTTATTTGATTAATTAGATTGTGATATAAATTGATTTGGTTATTAATGGATAAATTTGAATAAAGGAATTATATTGTCCTTATTGAATAATTAGATTCAAATTACAAAGGAAAATGGAAATCACTTTTGAGAGTTGATTTAAATGAAAATTATAAATTTTACACAAGAATTATATTTGGAATTAAAAAGTGTTTTTTAAAATTTAAAAGTAGAAAAGCCTTTTAATGAATAAAAAATAGGAAATGGGCTTTGGAAATAAAAGAAATTAAATAGTGGGAATTTTAGGGCTTTTCTTTGAGGAAATTGAATAAAAACCCTATTTTTGAAAAGAAAAAAGGGAGGAATTTTGAATCTTGCAATGGGAAGAAAATGGAGAGAGCTATGTTTTGCTTGGGAAGTTTGGAGATGGAGGCTTTTGGTGGGAGTTGGACTAAAAGGAAGGAGGAGAGAACACCATGGATGGCAAGCATCAAGTCTTGGAGAAAGCAAAATCAGGTTTTTCATTTATCTTGCTTGTTCTTTTGAATAGATTAAACCCTCCTCATGTTTTTTTTTTTAAATCTTGAAAGGTTGATAAATCCCATGAAACCCATCTGTTCTTTCCTTTGGAAACTTGCAAAATGATGGAAGTTTTGAAAATGAAAACCAGAATTAGAATCATCAATAGGAAAATGAAAATGGTAATGGGAAAAATATATATTTATTTATACATATTTATGTATATCTGTTTTATTTTTGAAATTGTGGTTGAAAATCCCAAAATTATTGGGCGGATAAAAAAATCCGCAGTCGGATTTTGATGTTATAGAAAACCCCTAAAAAAAAAATATACATTTATAAAAAAAAAAAAATTATGTTGCTCTGTTGAAGGGGCGTTGGGGGCTCACCCCACCGCGCCGCCCAAGGGAGGCGCAGTGGAGGAGCCGCGCCCAGCGCGTCCCCCACGCAGCCGCCGCCCCTGTTGGGGTTTCGGCTGTGTTTACACACAACCACCCCTGTTAGGGGGTTCGGCTGTGTGTAACCACAGCCGCGGCCGGCCTTTCCATGCGCACGGCCCGAAAATAAAAACGAGGTTGCCTTTGTTTTTTTTTATTATTATTTTGTGTTTTAAAATAAACTCAATAAAATATACCTATATGATATTTTATATATTTTGTTTTATAATATTAAAATATTATAAATAATATTTTATATTATATTTCATAATATTAAAATATTAAATATATATGTATATTAATAATGTTATAAAATATATAATATTTTATAATATTAAATATTTGGGAATAATATTTGATATTATATTTTATTATATTAAAATATTATACCCCTTTATGAATGAAATATATGCATTTGGTGAAGATTTTAAGTGTATAGTATGCATATTAAAACGAATTTTGAATGGGGTGAAATAGTTATTTTTTTTTAATGGATTTGCCATGCTTGTAAACAATGATATTTGAAAGATTATTTAACCTTATCTTTAATCGAATAAACTTTTCTTTTTAATTATTAATTGAATTCCACAGTGGTGTCCAAGGAACCTTAGATAATTTAACGATAATTGGATAAAGTTGATTTTATACTCAAATATCTTTCCTGAGAAATTTTATTTTGGTTAATATGGATAATCAGGAAACCTTCAAAAATAAAAATAATGTTTTAGGATGCACATGTTTAAATGATGTTTAATCTTTAAAATTGAAACTTGCAATGTTCATTCCATTTGCATAGGCAAAATGAAATTGTGTATGATCCAACTTTTTAATTAAAATATAGATTTTGATTAATTATCCTATGTTGAGATATGGATTAAATGATGCAACTTAAATATCATTGATTACAATATCTTGATCTTGAATATAACAGTGAAACCTAGAAATAAAGATTAAATTATTTAATCTAGATGTCTACTTATCAAAACGTTCTAAGTATAGAGAACAATTGAGAAACTTAGGGTAACGAATGTCTTAGTTCACACAGATGGTTATGATCTTTAGCTTTGGAACCAAAATTGAAGAGCTTACGATTAACAAATGATTCATTGCAAATCAAGAACTTTATTTGTCAAATGTTGGTTTATTGATAATTTTGATGTTGATTAATTATAAATTGATCAAGTAAAGTTGTATTATTGGATTAAAACTCTTTAATGTCGGTAAGAGGGCATATGCATTTACTATTCAGTAAATTGATTGGAAACATATTGTGTTCAAGTAGAAATGAGTATAGTTGATTTATTTAATGTTGAGTTGAAATTGGAGCTTGATTTGTTGATTTAAGTGCTATCTATCAAGGTGTTTTAATTATAAAATATAATGGCAAAACTTAGAGAAAGGAAGGACTTATTGTTTAATGGAAATGTTTTGTTAATCGAGTAATTTTATTTACAGTATAGGAATGTAAGGCATAGAGTGATTGATTGGTCTATTCCATTTCAATAATGTTATCTATTAGATGTCTTGGTTTTAGTATATGAAATTTCGAGTATGTGATATGTTCCTTGTGTATTTCTTGTCGTGAAAAGAAATAGATTCGATTGTTGATAAATGCAAGTCATGTAACTGTGTTTGACTGGGTTTAAGAAACCCGAACATTAGTTTACTTAACTGTCCGGAATGCTTGTAGTGTCATAACGTTCGTCCTCTATGTTGGGAGAATAGAGTCAATGTTGAAGTCTTCCAGTTTGGAGTTCATGTATTTGTTTGGGATTGTGGTACGTGAGTCAATTTTGTTGTGCCTTGGGATTTGTGCATGTGTCACCAAGTCATTTCACCCAGTTTTCACGTTCGGGTTTTGTAATTTGTGCCTCCTTTGGAATAGGAGAGGGTAATGTATTTTGTACCTCCTTTGAAAGGAGGGGGTTTCTGTAATTGGTTTCCTCCTATGCTTGGAGTGGGTTTGTTCTTTGCTTTCCTCTAGTGTGTGGAGAGGGTTCTAACCTTTTTTCCTCCAATGTTTGGAGTGAGTTTTCTTGTCTTGTGCCTCCTTGGGTTGGAGAGGTCGTGTTATCTGGTCTCCTTTTGTGATTATGACCTTGTGTGTTGTCTTAGGAGAGTGGCTTGCAAATGGGCGTCGGCGCACAAAGTGGCACCAGGATAACCCTTTTGCAAGTTGGTTAATTCAGTGATAACTTAATAAACTTTTAGAAGTTTAGGTTGCATCAAACATTAAATAAGATTAAGTATGCCTCGCTCATGGACCCAAGGGCTTGTTGTAGACTTGGGATGAGACGGGAAGGCCTGGAATGGCAAGATCATCTATCTCGTCTTCACGAGAGGTATTTGGTTCCGCATGAGTAAGCATGGGTGTCGGGAATGCGGTAGAGGCTACCAGGATACCCGTGTAGTGAGGGTCGGGGCCTAGGAAGATTCCCAGAGGATATCCCTTGACGAACTATGCGATGACACTCTTCCTAAGTCAGTAGTTTGTATATGTTTTATGTGACACTCTTGATCTATTCTATGTTTGGAAGCAATGTAACCTAAGGCAGTTTTGTGTGAGTCGTACCTAGAGATGTACGTTTGTCCGTTCAGTCTTGTGATGAGGTCTTGTATTCATTTTGTTTCAGCTTTGTGTGACCCGTGTCTAGTGGTAGATGGTCTTGGGTAGGAATTCCTGGTTACTATCTCCTAGCACGGAGGGAGTGGGGCCTTTGGGTTCCACATGGTCGGGTGGCGTGCATCTTGAGTCCGTTGGTTCTTCTTCTTGCTCGTGTGTTCGTGATTTTCAGCTGGAGAGCTCGTGGGAATCAGTTTCTTCTCACACTTCATTCTTTCAGCTCTTATTGTATTTTATTACCCCTCATTTGTTATCGAGGTGAAATTTATAAAGTGTAATCATAACTTTTGGATTTACCACATTCGGGGAATGAGTATTGTAATCTTATTGTAATTCATGTAATTGAAATCTTTTGGTATTTCTTATCCTTCGTTGCAAGCTATCTTGTATGGAATGTATGTTGTCTCATTTCCTTAAGTGTTTAATGTTTCAGTTTATATTAATGTTTGTTGTTGTTGTTCGGGTTCTAATGTAATCTTGTCTCGTGGCCTTAGAGGTTGTTGGCAATATGTATTCACCTTACATGTTATTTGCACATAAAAAAAAAAAATTGGTGCATTTAAGTGATGAATTGCAACTTCCTCTAGGGTTGCGTGGCGGGGGCATTACACTCTTCATAATGAACCATTTCAAAGTTTTTCTAAATGAAGAATTGTTATTTGGTGCATAAAAAGAACAACCACACATTTCAATTTGGATGCTCTAAAAATGAACTCTTTCCAAGTTTTCATAATTAGGAATCTTGATTTTGGTGCATAAAAAGAACAACGCAAATGACCAAAACAATTTATTTTTGTTGACGTACGCTCGTATTTTCTTTTGTTGATCAAGTAAGACTAGGATCACTTTAGGAACACTCATATTTGGGCTTAAAAATGGAAAAATTATTTTTTCTGACTCACACCTTTGCTATATGAAGTGATTGATATCCAAAATACTTCGTATTGGTGCAATTTAAAAGAACAAATTGTTATGCTTTATTCACATATTTTTGGGGATAACACCACTCAAGGTGCTTAAAAAGAATCAAACTGCTATGAATTGTATGTTGTGCATTTAGTGTTTGGAAAGCTAGATGGTTGTCTTCTCCCCTTGCACCTTTTGGCGATCTTGGGCGAGTGAAAACATCTTGAGCTTCGTATCTTTATTTTCAAAGCATACCTTTTAGAGGGCCTGCCTATTAAGAAACATCTTTCGCTAGAGAACTCATAGGCGACCCAAGTGGTACTTTCATTCTGGACCATTATATAAATAAATTGTGGGTGTGGGAAAGGTTCATCATCCCACCGGGTGCTACTGGCCTATGTCAATGTATTCTCCCTCAGTATCCTCATGATGCGTAAAAACTTGCAAGGGCTAGGAGGTCTCTTAATTGTGAAAAATGTCGCATGTATAGCGGCTCAAAAATAATATCCCCAGAACATTACTAAGTTGCTTCTACTTCTAGCCAAATTGTTTCAGAAGCTACCCCTTTATCCAAAAACATTCCTTGAAAGTGGTGCATCAAAATTTACTTTTGAGAAGTTACTTTCCAAGTACGACTATAGGACTGCACCATAAGTTGCATATAAAATCATCTCTTTGGAGCATGAGGCATGCCTACCTAAAAGAATGGTTTTTATCCACTAGGGTTGTAATTGCTTGTTTATGTTAAACTTTCCAAATACATTCAAAACAATCTTGACATCAAATTATATGCTTGATCTAAAAAGAACACATCCAAACAAACACTAAACATGATGGTTAAATCGTAAAACCCTTTGACTTAGTGTATGCTTTTAAAAGAAGCCCTATATTTGCATTCCTTGAAAGGATTTTCCTTAAAGGTTTCCAAATATTTAGGCTTTAATTTCAGGTTGCATTGGATCAAAGTAAACATTTGGAAACTATGGCTTGGGTGTCATGATTTCACAACTTAAAGCCATAGACACGAAGGTCACACAAGTCCATGCTTTTTGAGTCAGTTCAGTGTTGTTGTATCACTTGCCATACTCCAAACACAGAGAAATTGAGGAAAAACCAAATTTAACTTGTAAAAATCTAGAGAAAGATTGCTCAAACTGGAAACAAAACACACAGAGACTGCCTTTGTACAAAATTCTAACACAATTGCCACATTTTTTCCGCAGTTGCTAAAAATTCATTGCATTTTCTCTCTATCCCAAAAAATTCACTAATGAAAATCAGTTGCATTTGACATAAATTAAGCACTTGATGTAGAACCCGTCCACTTGCTATTATTTTCTCACACTTGCTTTCGAGAAACTAGCGCACTTGCCACTAAACTGCTCACACTTGCCAAAAGAAACTTGATTTTTCCTGAGCAATCATTGCATCTGATAGAAACACACAAAATTCACACTTGCTTTTTCAAGCTTGCACTTTCTTCTCCAAAACTCGTGCACTTGACACATTTTTGGCTGCACTTGATAAATCTGGCCACTCTTGCTCATAGTTTTGCGCCTTTGCTCATAAACCAATGATATTGCTCTATCCTGCTAACAATTGGGAAAAACAAACCGAAGCTGTTAAATACAAGATCCTTGTTAGAATGAAACAATTAGAAAACCAGATAAGTCATATAGTCCCTCATCTATTATTTCCATCCTACTTGTTAGAAATCAAAATCAAACAAAACATTGGGATCATTCCTTCACTCAGATGTCTATGATATCAACAGTTACTTGGAACACATAGATAGTTCAAGTAAGTTTTTCCACAACATATCCTCTAGACAAAGAAGTGAAATATCGACCCTAGTCCTTCAACATTCTGATTTTTGAAAAGTAGCACCATTCTAAAACAACACTCAAACCTTAGGGTCTTGAGCTTCATAGCAACCATTTCAAAACCATCACACTTTGTGACCATCTGGTGACCAACTACTCTGGTTCAAGAACCAAACCTTGTAACACCAATCCTCAAACCTAGTCTCACACACATTGAAGGTGAACAAATTTATATCATTAGTAGTTTAAGAACCTTCATATTTGAGAAGAACTAAACACCCAACCAGTGGAAGAAACACAACATAAATCTTAGATGAAGAGGAATAGAAAGTAGACATAGCAGTCAAAAGACCTATATTACCACCTCCTGCATGGAAATAGATATACATCCTTCATGGTCTCTGGCAAGAGAAAAATTCTTAGATCTAGCAAGAGCAAGATCCTTAAGTGGAAATCCATACTCCATCTTTCAAAGAACCACCCTACCCTCAATTTTTCCAAAGGGTATATCCAGAGAAGGTATCACATCCGTCAAAATACACTAACCATTTCTATGCACACTTTGCACCAATAGGCCAACTTTTCTCATAGGCTAGGAGTCACAAAAATAGTCACAAGAGCTTGGAAATTGATTATGACAACTACAAGATCACAACACAAGAAGAACATGGAAGAAAGCAAGAACAACACTAGAATCCCACCAACAAACACTACGAACAATGAAGGTAGCCCATGGGGCTATCACTAGTATACAAACAACAATATATGACTAAATAAACTACTAAAATTGCATATATAAATGACTAACTTTAGTCACGAGACTATTAGTGATTTATTTGTAGTCATTTATAACACCTCTAAATTTATGACTAAACAATTTTTCATTTATTTAGTCATTGATTTTAGTCATTAATTTGGTCATGATTTGGTCATTGATTTAGTCATTTATTTAGTCATTAATTTTTGGTCACATCTGAATATTTTAGCGTGGTTTATTTGTGGTCATTTATAACACCAAATTTATGACTAAACTATTTTATTGCATTTATTTATTCATTGATTTGGTCATTGAGTTTAGTTGTTAATTTATCATTTATTTAGTGTAGTGATGATTTTGTTTAGTCTCATATTTAGTCTGTTGATTATTTGTTAGCGGGTCATTTATTTTAGTCCTTAGTAGTGTTTATTTTAGTCATTGCTTTAAGTCATATATTTAATCCTTCAATTTTAGTCATATATTTAGGCATGTATTTAATCATTAATTTAGTCATTAATTTAGTCATTACTTTAGTCATATATTTAGTCATTAAAATCAAATCTAACAATTAATCCTCCTGCAAATTTGTACATAAACTTCAAATTATCTGTAGATATTCAAATGTTAAAAAAAATGATACATCGAAATTCAGATACTTGAACAAATATAGTTGATCCAGGACACAAACACAAAGCGATTATATAAATCAAAGAGGGTACAACATGATATTTTATGAGTGGAGAAAAACTAGTCTAAAGTTTACCCACTTCATTAAGCCTCATTTGGAAAAAAAATTGATTGGTTACATTCCATATGATGAAACTACCAACCACATACACTATAAACCAAAAGATACTCCTATTTTCATATACTTATACTATTTTCCCACTATTACTATAGTCCTTTTGAAGGGAATGAGCCTCCTATGGGAAGCCTGAGCCCATTTAATCCTTAATCCACAAATTTCCCGTTGCTATTGGTTTCGGCTCCTCCAAAATATTCCTCGCTGGTATTCACCTTTCACTTCTCCAATTTGGAGTTGCAGCCTGAAAATAAGGTTTCAAAATTTGCACATCAAAAATTAGAAAATTCAAATAATACAAAGGATAAAATTCAAACATTTTATTTTCCTTTTCCAACTATGGCACCCTAAACTTAGGTGCTAGATATAGTGAATGTATTAGAATTAGATATAACATCCATCAAAAGCATATTTGGAAGTATATTTTTATTAGATATTGTAGTTGCAAGTTCCACTAATTATAATAAAGATAAATAGTTTTACCTTTATGCATCAACTAATGCAATTCTAATAACTTTTAGAGGATCGACAATGCTAGCCTTTATCATATCAACATACTCACCTGCAAGTTGCAACACAACATTAAACTTATTAATTAGACTCAACATCTAAGAAAGAAAAAGAAACTTCAAACATTATCAATTTAGTAAAAAAATCATCAATTTCAAAGATCAAAGTAGCCAATGCTTCACTCTACATCCTCTGCTACAATCAAAAGAGGCCTTTGTTTCTATGATAAATGCAACAAGAAAAAAAATGCATGTGACGAATCTCACATACTTCTATGAAACTTTTCTTAGAGAAAATCCATCTAAATTTTTTTTTACCAACATTCTTTTATAGATCTCTATAATGGTTGAAGGTTTTGCCTTTGTCTTTGCATATGCATCAATTCCATCAATAGCCTACATTGTTTAGGAATAGTTATAAAGATTTCAACAAAAAATTTAAATTCAAATAATGAAAACTAAATGTTCATCAATTTCTTTGGTTAATACATGCATATATAAACTTCTTTCAGGGAAACATGGCCTATACAAATCAAGAGTATGTTTGATTTAGGGATTGTTTATAGTCAACATGTTTTGTTTGATTCTCTTATTTATTATTTCATAAATTATATTACAACCATAAATTTTTGTGTATCCCATATATCATTCTATACAAAATATGATAAGAGCAAATGTATTTCATCTTCTGCTCTTTAAATTTATTCATCGTAAAAAATCTAGTGAATATTATGGAACACTATCTAAATAAACAAGACTAGAAGAGTTAAATTAGGATAAATGGGATCTTGGGATCAAAATAAATTCAACACTATTAGTATCATTATGCATCAAGCAAGAGAAGGAAAAATAGCTTAGCGCAATTATTCATGAATAAAATTATGAGAAAAAAGGTGTACTGCTTATTACCATAGAATAAAATCTGAAAGAAATATGACCTTCTAGTCTGGAGTTTCACAAAACACGATAAAGGATACATTAAAATTACTTTCTAGATGAGAACATGTTGATTCAAAGAAAGATGAGAATATGTTGATTCAAAGAAAGGTGAAAACACATTATTACATTCTTCTAAGAAATTTAAATAGGATCCTGACTTAATCAATGATCTAGCGTGTCATTCGAGTAGGGAATCTTTCCTTATACACATAGGTGATATAATTGAGCTTTTACATTCAAAAACAAGAAAGATTATATATAGCA